>PVKV010002491.1:83837-167226 GCA_004027835.1 Alouatta palliata
AAAAAAAAAAAAAAAAAAAAAAAAAAAAAAAAAAAAAAAAAAAAAAAAAAAAAAAAAAAAAAAAAAAAAAAAAAAAAAAAAAAAAAAAAAAAAAAAAATCCAAGCTATCTGGTTTGAACAACTGGGGAAAAAAATGGCATTTGATCAAATGGAGAAGGATGTGGGAGGATCGAGATTCTTTTGTGGGGCTAGGGATGGGGAAGGGATGGGAATAAAAAATTCTCATAGATGAACAGTTGCTCTCTGTAAATAAAGAAAAATAAAAATATATACCCAAATGTTCCTTTTATCTAAGCATCAGGATTCAGGACTTTTGAGGCTTTCTTGGTAATTTGATTTATTTTATACTCGACATGCCTAGAAGCAGTTTCTAAACTCCTCTCTCTGCAGGCAGTGTTAATACTAGGACATAGAAAAGAAAGCCTTCTTGAAGTTCATTCAACAAATACCTCCTGGGCACCTGCAATGTCCCAGACATTGTTCCGTGATCTGCCTGCACGGAGTTGACACTGGAGTGGGTTGGGGGAAGCGATGTTCACCTCATGATTTAGTCTAAGAGAACTGTACTTTATTGCCTGATTGTGGGAAGCTGCAGGGACTAAGGTGTCCTCAGAGTCCCTCTTCCTTCACTGTATCCTAAAGGGCCATTAGGATAATTGCTCTCAGGCACCAGCAGGGATGGGCTCGCCAGCTCACACCTTTACTTACATCATTAATATACTCTTACATACTATTAGCCTGCCTCCATTCCCCTCCCCTGTTGTCCCTTCTAAAACCCTTCAGGGAGTTTTTCTTCCGGCTTCCTTTGTGTCCTCAGCAAACTCCTCTGTTCCTTGAAACCTTCTCCCAACACTCTCTTCACCTTGTCACCCAGACACAAACCTAACTTTTCCCTGAGGACTTGGTTTCCTCTGTAGGCCTCCTTTGTCTTCCAGAGCTGACTAACAACAAGGCCTAGGCAGGGGGAAGGGTAAATTATACAAAGACTATGTTCTCTCCTATTTCTTCCAAAAGATTTCTCTTTCTTTTTAGTCCCTGCTCATAAACACGTTTTTTGTTTTGGAGTTTTCATCTCCATTAGAGTGCTTTCCACTAGCACAACTTAACAGTGTAGAATATTTTCATTTAGTCCTCTCTCCCTCTTTCTCCTCCATATCTTTTTTTTTTAATTTTTAAATACTGATAAAAATCTTGTCTGCCCCTAGAAAACTATCAATTTTCTTTCGCTGCATAACCAATTACTACAACTTGAGCAAATTTCTCTGCTCAGAATCTCACGAGGCCAAAATGAAGGTAATGGCAGGTTTGGGGAAGAATCTTGCTCAAATTCATTGGTTGGGATTGCTGGCAGAATCCAGTTCTTTGTGGTTATGGGATTGAGACACCCCGCTACCATTTTTTTGGGAGTGGGGTGGCATCATATTCTGTCTCCCAGTCTGGAGTTCAGTGGTGTGATCTCGGCTCACTGCAACCTCTGCCTCTGGGTTCAAGCCATTCTCATGCCTCAGCCTCCTGAGTATCTGGGATTACAGGCATGCAATACCATGCCCGGCTAATTTTTGTATTTTTAATAGAAACAGTGTTTCACCATGTTGGTCAAGTTGGTCTCAAAATCCTAACCTCAAGTCATATGCCCACTTTGACCCCCCTATGTGCTGGGATTACAGGTGAGAGCCACCGTGCCCGGCAGAGGCCCTAAATCCTCTCTGGCTGTTGGCTGGAGTCACTCTCAGCTCCTAGAGGCTGCCCTTGGGTCCCTCTGCATCCTTTAGTATCAGAAGGCCTGCCTCCCATCCAAGGCTTCTCATGCTTCAGATCTTTCTGACTTCTGCTTCTGGCACCAGCTGGAGAAAACACTGCTTTTATATGGCTCATGTGGTTGGAATAGTTCCAGCCCGATAATCTCCCTATTTTAAGGTTGATTGATTAGTAACCTGAACTACATCTGCAAAATCCCTTTTACCTTGTACATAAATGTAACATAGTTCTGAAAATAATAATAAGGAAAGTCATAGGAACCATCTATTAATAGAAGTCGACCTGCCATGCCTCCCAACAGAAATTTCCAAGGTTCTCTACTCTCTTTTGAGTGAGTGTGAATTATGGACCTAACACAGAAATGGAAAAAAAAAAAGTAGTATATACTAAAAAAGAGATTTGTGATTTGTGATTGATGAAACTCACTCCTAGATGGTAATTTCATCTCAACATGAGTGAGAGTGATTATTAAAGTTGTCACTACTTTCAGGCAATATAATTAAATCATGGAATGAACAAGAATTGTTAGATAAAATGGATAAGGGGGGAAATGAGAGTAGAAAAAACTGTTGATCTGTATAAACTTCACTTCTTCAACAACTGTGAGAAAAGAGGAACTGCCAAACATTTGAGATGTATGTTTTTAACTTTGCTTAACATACTTACTCTAAGGAACAGCAGAAGATGTTTAAAGACATCATTAAATTATATTAAGTTGGATGAATTATACCATTTGCCATGCCAATGTGGTGAGGATATCCACAGTGTGTGCTGGTGTAATATACTCTTCTTATAAAACATATATTTTACTTATACATGGATGTTTGAAAAGCAATAGAGTAAATTATACAAAGACTAGATGACTTTTTTTAGTCCTTTTAAAGTAACATTATAAAGTTATTTAAAAAAAAAAAGAAAAAGAAAAGGCAGTATGGTACAGAATGTTCACCAGAATCTGGAAAAAATTATTTCTAGTCCTTGTTTCATTAACTGACAACATAACATTGGACATGCATTATTTTCTCCCTAAAGCATTGTTCTCCTCTATTTCTAATAAGGATATGTGACTTATCAACATCTTTGATCACTTTCACTTTAAAATCATAGTCTAAGAATGCATCCTTGACTTAGTAAAATATTACAGACACGTTCCCTAATTTTTACTGTTTTGAAGAATTTTCCAAAAGCACTGAGATTCGTTCATATAACCCCATCTCCTCTCATGAACCATAAACAACTGGCTTGACTCCAAGAACCCCAGCATCCCAAACTTCCATTTCTGACTGAAGAAGTTCCACTGGTTGTGTATGGCCTTAATCGTTCCTCTGCTTTTCATTCTACTACACCCATACGTGGGCAGCTAATTGAGCTATTTTATCACCTTAAGTTCTATCATGGGACTGCTGTTTTATAGGACCGCCATATACCTGATTAAGCACCCTGCACGATCCCATGGTGTTTAGTAACTTTTATATCACCAATCCACCACTCTCTGCAATTGAGGCCAAATCCAGAAGAAAGAAGACTAATTTTATGACTTTCCATTAAAGAGGTGAATACTAACAATTTCCTATGTTTTACTCATTCTTGCTAAGGAATTAAAATGAATTTCAACCATCTGTTGCTTTATTAACACAAAATTCATCACGATCCTCCACTGTTTTAGCCATTGTCTTAGTAGTTCTTACTCAAAAGAAAAAAAAAATCCTAGGCACAGGCCACTGTGATTACAGAGCAAGTTCTTAGAATGCACATAGCACAAAAGAATGAAAATGTTGCCTATTGGGGTATAGAGCAGTGGTACCCAACCTTTTTGGCACCAGGGACTAGTTTTGTGGAAGACAATTTTTCTGTGGACAGCTGGTGTGGGGATGGTTTTGGGATGATTCAAGTGCATTATATTTATCGTGCACTTTATTTCTATTATTGTTCTATTATAATATATAATAAAATAATTATACAACTCGCCATCATGTAGATACAGTGGGAGATCTAAGCTTATTTTCCTGAAACTAGATGGTCCCATCTGGGGTTGATGGGAGAAAATGACAGATCATCAGGCATTAGATTCTCATAAGGAGCACACAACCTAGATCCCTCTCATGTGCAGTTCACAATAGGGTTCGTGCTCCTATGAGAATCTAATGCCATGGCTGATCTGACAGGAGGCGGATTCATGGTAAATTCATATCCATTGACTAATGTCTAGACATTCAGAATCTAACATGAAGAAATTTGTTCCAATATAATTAGATACAATGTCACTTTTGACTCTTTAGATAAACATTCAAGAGCCATGTTTGTTGTCTGTTGACCATGTCATACTGTGCCCTTCAACATATAGAGGCTCAAAAGCCATAGTGTGCTCTCTGAAGTCACAGATTCACATGATTCTTAACAATGCATTCCTACATTCTAGAGATAAATTCTGAAGTATTTACAGGAAACATAATGTGAGCTCCATAGTTGGTGTCAAAATAATCCAAAGGGGAAAAAGGTCAGTCTACTCGGTGTGCTGTAACAAAAATACCATAACCTGGGTGGCTCATGAACAACAGACAATTATTGCTCATAATTCCAGAGTGAGAGCCGGAATTACAGGTGAGAGCCACCACACCCAGCAGAGGCTGGAAGTCCAAAATCAAGGCATGGTAGATTCAGTGGCTGGTGAGGATCTGCGTATTGGTTCATAGACAGAACCTTCCCTCTGTGCCCTCATGGGGTGGAAGAGGCAAGCGAGCTCTCTGGTGTCTCTTATAAAGGCACTAATCCTATCCAGGAGGGCACTATCCTCATGAGCTCATCATCTTCCCAAAGCCCCACCCTCTAATACCATCCCATTAAGACTAGGTTGCAACAAGAGTTTCGGGAAAAACACAATCATTTAAACTGTAGCAGGAGGAAAGGTATAGATGAAATAAGAATGGCCATGAGTGAATGTTTTTGAAGCCTGGCAATAGAAACTTTATTACACTATTCTCTTACTTTTGTATCTCTTTAAATATTTTCACCATAATAATATCCTTTCAAAATTCAAGCATATCCTTTTTACTAACCCTTTGTATCTCCTGTACCTAAATTCAGTCATGCTTTTATGTCTTGAGACAACAAGTTGAACTTTTCCTGGTTGATGTTGCCTATTTCCACTGTCAATTTTTGTATACAACACTAATTAGGCTGTTCCAGCATTTCAGAATTTCACACTGATTATCTGTCATGGGTTTGTCCCTATCCTAAGTGCTGTGGATAGGATAACTAATACAACATGACTCCTGTCCTCAAGCAGCTAATGGCTGCGCAGGTACACACAGGCATGCACACAAGCACGTATTCCAATAAATGTGTGTGACCAAGTATGAAGTTTCCTTTCTCATAGTTGATGGCAGGACTGACTGGTTCATTGTAACTGGAGGTGGAGTAGGGCACCAGAACTCAGCAGAGAGGAGATGGCTCTTGAGTAAATGGACAACATCTGGTTAAATTGCTCTAGGCAGATGGAAGTTCAGAAGCAAGAACCCAAGGAATGAAATAGCCTTGTACATTAAATGTCAACTGCAGTGAAATAAATGTGTACGTGACTAAAGGAATGTACTTTGTTTTGTACATTATATGTGCTGGTGATCATTCCTCCTAATAAAAAAATAACTAACAAAATCAAGGAATTATCCTGGATACAATGTCGTCATCATATGGCAATTCGCAATATCTCAAAACAAAGCTAATTTAAACTTTTTTCAGTTTAACGTTTTATTTTTCTTTCTTTCTTTTTTTTTTTTTTTTCTGGACAAGTTCTGGCTCTGTTGCCCAGGCTGAAGTGCAGTGGTGCAATCTCAGCTCACTGCAACCTCCTCCTCCTAGGCTCAAGCAATCCTCCAACCTCAGCCTCCCAAGTAGCTGTGATTACAGGCCTATGCCACCATGGCCGGCATATATATATATATATACACACACACACACACACACACACACACACACACATATATATATGCATTTTTTTTTTCAGAGACAAGCTTTTGCCATGTTCCCCAGGCTGGCCTCAAACTGATGAGCTCAAGTAATCCACCCACCTCAGCCTCCCAAAGTGCTGGGATTATAGGCATAAGACATAGTACCCAGCCCAGTTTAAGTTTTTCATGATACTAATGTTGTTAAAGTTTATTCCTTTCTTAATATTCAAGTCCTGCTGCTCTTACTAGATGAAGAGATATTTTATGTTGGAATAACACTGCCTACTTTTTGGTGAAAATTCTGAGTGGTTATTAATTGTAAAGAGGGATGGAGAGTTGTATTCCCAGGTGCCCATTCCCTTCTGACTGCACTCACATCGCAGCAGGTCATAGGAACAAAGCATATTGAGCAGATTGCCTGCAACTCTGCGAATGCTGCGAGAGCCTGCTGGAGTCTGGAACCAAGCTCAGGGTCTCATGCTGCTAATCTATATGCTGGGAAATTTCTGATGGTTCAGTTCCTTTACAGAGAAAAAAGTCACCTATACAACTCAATTAATTGTGCTATGGTTATATTTACATGGTATGGGAATGAGAAGATATATACTCCCTCTAGATTATTAAAAATAAAGTCTAGGCTGGGTGCAGTGGCTCACACCTGTAATCCCAGCACTTTGGGAGGCAGAGGCATGGAGATCACTTGAGCCCACGAGTTCAAGCCCATTCTGGGCAATATGGTGAAACTCATCTCTACAAAAAATACAAAAATGAGCCAGGCATGGTGGTGCATGACTATAGTCTCAGCTACTTAAGAGGCTGAGGCAGGAGGACTGCTTGAGCTGGGGATGTGGAGGTTGCGGTAAGCTGTGATTGCACCACTGCACTTCAGCTTGGGCAACAGAGCAAGGCTCTGTCTTAATAGAAATTTGAGTTTTTTCTGTTTATTTTTTTCCTCCTCACAAAAAAAAATGAAAAAAAAATAAACATTGAACTTTGGTGCATATGTCTCTTTGAGTTCATGTTATATCAAAGACAGTGTAGGGCCGTGTGTGTGTGTGTGTATGTGTGTGTGTGTGTGTGTGTGTGTGTGTGTGTATGAAAGAGCGAGAGAGGTGGGGTGATCTGACTGTTTTTACGAATGTGTGCTCAAACTATGTCATTTGTTTACTCTTGATTTTTTTTGTCACTTTTTGAATCTGTATTATCTGATACACACAATAGGAAAAATTGGGTATTTTCTCATGCATTTTAGATAAGAATTTTGGCATGCTTAATTATTCTGTTAATAAACCTTTTTGTCTTTCCTGATACTATGTCATTAACTTTTTAATATCTCTTTGAAACACAAGGTTAGTTAAATAGCTTGACCAACATGGTTTACTAAATTACTTAGTCACTGAGGATGAGCAAGTTATGGATTGACACATGTCAAAGTTGGGTTAGAACAAAATGTTTCTGCTGGGAGGAAATAAGATGTTTAATGGGTCCCAATGTCATAAATTAATCCCTTTACTGTCTACTCCAGAACATAGTAACAAAACCTACATCTAATATGCTATTGAATTTTATTTTCTTTTAAATATATTGTTCCCGATTCTGTCATCCTCACAGACAACTACCATGTTTTTTAATGATAACCATCATAATCATCAGCATAAAAATCATACCAATATTCACATAAACACTGGGAGACATTATCATGTCTTAAGTACTTATTATAACACTATGAAAACATTTTTGCAAATTATTCTATTTTGATATCACCACATTATTATAAGGTAGGAATCATTTCCTTACTTTTACGGAAGAGAGAAATGAGACTCCAAGGGTTACCCCAAGTTACTCTGCTACTAAGTGACAGGAGTGACAATGAGCAGAAGACATTCCAGTTCTGGCCACAAGCTGTTATCCCTAGAGTCTGTGTACCCACAGTGCTTGAGTCTGGGACACAGCAATCACACAAGATTTTGAACAAATAAACATCATGCTTTGCCAGGAAAACAACTGACAAGTAAGCCCCAAAGGGGAGTGGCCAGAAAACTCTCCCAATGGCCAAAGAAGCATCAAGGATAAATTTTGTTGAAAGGAGTGTCAATTCTGAAATGTTCCAAGGCATCTGCAGCAAACATAATTGTCCCTGCGAGAAAGTGGCCCAATCCAAGCCTCCTAGCAATTCCAAAGAGACAGATCCAAACGATAAACAAAATACAATTTAAAAAATTACAAAATGTATGACTTCTACCTGCCACGTGTGATAATCATTAGAAACAAACAACAGGAAATAACCCCCAAAGATATCAGGCACTAGAATCATCAGATACAGAGTATAAAATAAGTATTATTAAATGTTTAAACAACTATCGAGGGAATTTGAGGCGTAAGAAGCAATATAGCATAAAAATAACCAGGCAAATTTCTGAAAGAGTACCAGCATGAACTTTTAAAACAGAAAAAAAAGATAAATGTAAAAATCAGTAGAAGGTTTAAAGGCAGATTAAGACAGCCTTAGAGGATATTACTGATTTATAATATAGATATGTAGAAATAACACTGAATGACTATAGAACAAGAAAAAAGTAGAAAAATTAGAGAAAGGTTTGAGATTTAACCTATTGAATGAGAAAATCCAAAATACATTTGAATGAAATATAAGGAGATATTTTAAAAGAGAATGCACAAGACACAATATATTCAAAGATAAAATGGTTGAGAATTTTTCAGGTTTCATGAAACACAAAAATTGATAGAATCAGAAAAATCAACCTATTTCAAGCTGGATAATTAAAAGAAAGCCACATGACATGCTGGTTAAGCTGATAACATTAAAGACAAAGAAGCAGAAATTTCAGTCTAAAATGCATATATTAGGGAAAAATCATTAAAGATTCTTGTGCTATGAACTCAAACCAAGCAGTTAAAGAAACGGAATAACCTCAAGGAAAGGACTCAAAGGCAGAACAAAGAAATAAAATAGAACAGAAGACAACTAGATACTGACTATTTTAAAAGAGAGATGAAATTGGTAACCATCAGAAAAGGGGAATTCAGCAAAAAAGAAAAAATAGAGCTCACATAATTGACACTAGAAATAAACTGGGTAACATAACTTCATTATGTCAAAAATTTCATAATTTAAAGTATATACATTTCTTTAACAACATTAAGACAAATTCAAAAAATAGAAATCTTAAATAATATGACACACATTGAATACAAATTATACAATTATGTTTCTGTACATTGCGTATGTGTGTGTGTGCATTTTATTTCACAACAAAACATTTAGAAAACAAATATCACGATGTGATCAGAGACTGCCAGACTTCCTTGTTCCTTGGTTTGTGGTGCAACCAAAGCACAGTTTCACTGACTCAATATAGTTGCTGCTAACCACATGTACCTACTTACATCGGAATTATTTAAAACTATATAGAATTTTAAAACTCCATTCTTTAGTCATGTTAGCCACATTTCAAGGATTCCATAGCCACATGAGGCTAATAGAAGGTATTTTGGTAAAGAGTACCAGATGGGATTCCGCTAAGAAGGAACTCAACAGAAGAGACATCTGCATTGGGATCCTGGCTAGTATGAGGGTCCTTCAGATGTCAGCAAACTTTTCTATAAAAAACGACACAAGAACAGAAAATCAAACACTGCATGTTCTCACTCATAGGCGGGTGTTGAACAGTGACAACACATGGACACAGGGAGGGAAGCATCACACACTGGAGTCTGTAGGGGGGAAATAGGGGAGGGACAGCTGGGGGTGGGAAGTTGGGGAGAGATAGCATGGGGAGAAATGCCAGATATAGGTGATGGGGAGGAAGGCAGCAAATCACACTGCCATGTGTGTACCTATGCAACAATCTTGCATGTTCTTCACATGTACCCCAAAACCTAAAATGCAATTTAAAAAATAAATAAATAAATAAATAAATAAATAAATGTTTCAGGCTTTGTAGACCACAGACTCTCTCACAACTTCTTAACTCTGCGGTTGTGATCCAAAAGAGGTTCTAGACAGCTTGTCTACGAATGGCCATGGCTGCATTCCAACTTTATTCACATTAACAGGCAGCAGGCTAGATTTGGTCCACAGGCCATAGTTTCCCAAGCCCAGGGGCAGAAGGAGGGACATATACAGAGAAGAAACTGTTTCACGTTTCCTCAGAATGCTTTCTGCTAATAGGAGATAATTTATTGTATTGAAATAAATTAATATTTGATCCCTTCATGGTACTTTCTGGAACACAACTTATTCCATGAAATAAACATCTCACCAGGCCAATTTTCAAAATTAAATTTAAAAAAAAATTGTTTGCACTCTCCTGAAAGTAGTCATGCCAGCCCTGAATTTGAGTGAAGCCAGCTGTGATTTTCACGCTCTTTTCTCCCAGGTTGTGCTTCACCAAACTCCATTAAAGAATGCACAATGATCTCACAGATCAAACTGTCTTGAATTATAAGCTACCTGGGGAATGTCATGTCCCTTTAATACAAAAGTTCTTTTTAAAATGAAAAATCTGAAAGACATTCCTAAAAGGCTGAGCAGCTCTGATTAGACTTTGGCATCGACAGGCCCTGTTGGAAACATGGCAGTCACCTTGTTAGGGAGACCTGGCTGACCCTCACCTCACAGCAGCTTGTAACAAGCCTCCTCAGGTCTCTCCTTTTGCTCTCTACTCCAGCGAGGAATCAAAGATATGCTCCCTCCTGACTCTCACAAAGAAGCTGTTTGGAAGTCCTTAACTCAGAGTTCAGGGCATGCAGATTAAAAAGGCATGCTCACTTTCCCAAAGCAGCCTTTAAGGGATTAATTTAGCAGAAAGCTTTGCCCCTCTGGAGACAGAAACACTTAGGGTTATGTTGTTCTCTTGGATGTCTTTACATACAGCAGGAGTATCATGCCACGTGGGGAAAAATACAGCATGCTGCTCAATACAGGTGAAATAGAACACTAACACAAAACAAACATATCTAGTGAGAAAAAAATTCTGACTGACTTTACTGAAAACCATAGTAATTTGACTCACGTTTGTGACTGATTAGGGCGTGGATTTTCCTCCACAACACCAATATCATCTTTTACGTAACTCTTATGCTTGCCTTAATTCAGTCTAGTTTGTTCAATTGTTCATTAAAAAAGAAAATACATTTATGTAAAAAGGAAAAGGAAAAACAATGACAAAATCTGGGTTGTTTTGTGGATGCCATAACTTTAGGAAATGTGTGCATCGTAATTCTTTGATAATTGGGGGTAATATTTGGTAACCTCTACTATGAACTTTGTTTAATGTAGATACTCCTTAAATAATTGTGGAATTCAAGGATAACTTCCAGCTGACATTAAAATACGACTGTGCGGGGTCAGGGAGAGGTGGGGATGGATAATGGGTACAAAAGAATAGAAAAAATGAATAAGACCTACTATTTGATAGCACAACAGGGTGACTGTAGTCAATAATGACTGTACATCTTTAAATAACTGAAAGAATATAACTAGATTGTCACTCAAAGTATAAATGCTTGAGGGGATGGTATTGCATTCTCCATGATGTGATTATTACACATTGCATGCCTGTATCAAAACATCTCATGTACCCCATAAATATATATACCTAGCATGCACCATCAAAAATGAAAAATAAAATAAAACATGACAGTGCCTCTGTTAACTGAGGGTTGGTCTTAACAACATATTGTATCTTCAGAAATGCCACATGGAGGGAGTCATGCATCACTTAATGACGGGGATACATTTTGAGAAATAAGTCCCTAGGCAATTTTGTCCTTGTGTGAAAATCAGAGTGTACTTACACAAACCCAGATGTTAAAGTGTAATATATACTACTTTTAAACTTTTTAATTGAAAATGAAGACACAAACACATACATTAGGCTAGCTCTACACAGGGTCAGGATCATCAATATCACTGTCTTCCAACTTCACATCTTGTTCCACTGGAAGGTCTTCTGGGGCAATAATCATGCGTGGTACTGTCATCCTTTATGATAATAATGCCTTCCTCTGGATACCTCCTGAAGGACTTGCCAGAGGCTGTTTTACAGTTAACTTTTATAAAAGATATGGAACATACTATCAAATAAAGATTAAAAGCAGAGTGTAATAAATACAAAGCCAATAACATAGATTTTTAATATCATTAAGAAATATTACATCCTGCACATAATTATATGTTCTATACTTTTATATGACTGGCAATGCAAGAGGTTTGTTTATACCATTAGGTTTGTTTATATGCAATAGGTTTGTTCGCATCATGACAAACGTGAAGAATGCACTGTGCTATGAAACTAAGACAGCTACAATGTCACAAAGCAATGGACATTGAAAATGGAATTTTTCAGCTTCATTATAACTTTATGAGACCACTATCAGAATGTGGTCCATCATTGACCAAAATCTGGTTATGTGGCTCATTACAGTATAAGTACCTAGACAGGTAGGTAGGTAAGTAGGTAGGTAAGTAGGTAGGTAGGAATAGAGATACATAAGGCAAATGAGCATTTATTGAACATTACTAAGTCCCCATGCTTTTGTATATATTCTATTTTTCCCAGGTCTGTTAGACTCACATACCCATATTCTTTCTTGTTTCCTACAACACTGGGTTTACTAGCTATCATGTTCTTTTAGGATATATTTAGTAGATATAGTTTAAAACTGTGGGTTCCTTCTATTTTTTATGATATCTCTTAATAAATTCATGAGACATCAATAAATAATTTTCAATAAATAAAACAAGCCTCTTACATTTATAATTAACAAAAAGGTGCTATCATGATGTATGTTAAATTTTATCTTACGCTTTTTAAATATACACTGAGATGACCATGTGGTTTTTGTCCTTTTCATTCTATATTAAAATTGCTACCATTATGTACACACAAACATATACACGCACACACAGACATGTGTGTGTTAATATACATATATAGATATATTTTGGAAAAACTTCACTGCCATATAAAGTTGGTGTCTGATGCTCTCAAAATTCAAGATTAATCAGGAATTAAAAGAGTTTATTACATTGACTAGCACAGAGAAAGCTGTCTTCCAAAATATTAAGAATGGGCCTTAGAATGGCATTTTGGATATTTTAAAAAATAAATATACATTTATCTTGAATTTTTATTGTTTTCAAGACAGGGTCAAAAGAAGCCCTCATGGGTAAATGTTGTATAGGAAAGGTAAACAAAGTGTGTGGTTTGGAGTTCTGCATTATGGGGCACTTGCCCCACTCTGTTCTTGATGGATATAAATTAGGTGAGTCCCAGATTGGGAGGAGTTTCCTGACACTGGCACAGTATCCATCGGTCAGCACCTGTCAGGAGCATGGCCCCGCCTCCAGCTTTCTGGTACATCAGAAGGCCCCCAACAGGGTACATGTTGGAGGTAACTTTTTCTGATGCTTTCCCAAGCAATCACCTATCTGTGCCAAGACAGGAATAGTCTTTGGACACTTTCCCAGACTTTTTAAGGAGTTGGCAGTACTTCTGAATGTGTGTATAGTGGTCAACAGCTGCAGTCAAAAAAAAACACAGCATATTCCCATATTAGCTGTCGGTTCTTAACTTTTACCCGTCCCTACCTGTCTGTGTCCATTGCTGTGATCCACCAGCTTCACCTGCTACCTTAAAAGATAATCCAATTTGTCCTTCCAGTCAGGCATATATATGTAGAGATCTGCACACCATCCGCATTTGCACTTAGTCCTAAATTTCATGTCACTTTCCAGTACAACAGAAAACAATTGCTTCACCAAAGGGTGACTTTCATAAGACATTCTAAGCCTTGTTATGGTTATTGGTATTTTTATTTTCTCCCAAACCCATAGAAATTTATATTCATCATGGATGCAGCAGGGGTCATCCTGTAAGGTCGACTGCCTGGTTTACATTAAACTAATTAGGCTTTTTTTGACAAGCTACCTGTCCAACATTACTGGAGATTTGAGAAGCTAAGAAGGAAATGAACCACATGGCATCTATTATCTTGTTTAAGAAATACATCTCTATTTTTTCTCCTGATGATAAAAAAAAAAACTTGTCATGTTTAAAAGCACATAAGACATATATTATTCTGACAAGGTCTTTGACTCCATTCTTTAGTGCATTTGAATGTTAAAAGCTCTAATATCTACTAAGAATGCAAATCATGTTTCATCTGAGCACTGCAAATCAACTCCCTACAATTTTTCTTCAAAAATAACAACAAAGGTGGCCGTGGCTGCTGTTCATAAAACCCATCGGGGTTGAAAAGAGAGGACCACTTGCAAGGGGATGACATCACAAACAATGTTGCAACATATATTTTTTAAAAATATGATGAGGAAATGCTTTTTCAGGAAGCATTCAACCTCGAAGTTGTTTCTTCCCGTGGAACAGGAAGGATGCTCTATAAATCCTCCATCTCCCTGATCTCAGCCTCTGCTTCTACCTACTAACAGACCATAGAGGGAAGAAACTACTCCCTTGCTGCAGCAGGTAGCTGGAGTACCTGATTCTGCACACATGGATGGTTGCCCCTGTTTATGTTCTGCATTGCATGTTTTTGTGTGGGTGTTAATCAGAATACAACAGACCTAGGGATATGCAATAAGGGAAGAGTCTGGACTGTAGGGCCTGAACAGCAATGGAGACAGCTACTTCTCAGAAAGTATTACATCTGCCTGAAATAACAAAGGGGGAAATGGTATGGTCATGGTGGGACATGTACATGTATAGGTCCTAGGAAAGGGTCTGACTATATAGAGGACTAGACACATGAAAGTGGTATTCTTTCTCTCTTCTCCCTTTCCCTCTATTGATATTTACCAAAGGTCTAACGTGCTAGACATACAGTTAAGAACTGAAATACCACAGTGAAAACAATAGTCACCATAGAATTCAGAGTGTGGTGTACAAGAAGCAGAATATTCTGCAAATCAAACCTGGCTGAGGCATTTGTAAATTGCTTAAAAATGAGCAAGAGACTTTTGCTCGACGTAAACTGCATGTGGACATGTACGTATATGCTTCAGCTAGCTCACCAGAACATTGTAGCTATTTTCCTTTGCTAACCTCATGCCTATTTTAAAGTGTCCCAAGTATAACTTCAGAGATTGCAAAGGAGAAATCATCTCCCAGGAGGCTCCAGCTGTCCACTTTTGCTGAGATACAAACAGCAAGAACACAACAACCAAGGATAAGAAGAGCACTCACATCAAGTTGCCAAACAGGCCTCATGTCTCTTTGAAGGAGCAAAGGTAGTATTGGTCTCTTCTGACCCAGGAACAAGATACATCTTTTTCATCTAAAATGCCAGCATGGTCACCCCTTAACTTTCTTTTTTCTGAATTTACACAAATATGCCTTGCTATTAGGTAAGTTTCTTTCATAAGGTTATACTGTCAAACAACATTGCCTTTCATTACAGAAGGTAAAGTCAATATATTTGAATTGTGAGTGAATTAAATATTTAGATATATGTATATCTAGTTTAAGTTTTTTGGACTATGACCAAAAAGAAGCAATTTACAGGCTTAATAGGATCTAATGTAACTGTTCATTAAGACAGCTGGAAAAAGGGCAGAGACTTCAATTCTCAAATGTTCTGTGTCCAATCAGCTGTGTGACGGTTCTAAGTTGAAACCAAGAATAATGTTCTAGCTGCTTACATATGTGAACTTGTTTCACAGAGATCAAGGCTGCAAGTCTACCAGTTAACATTCTCATCCATCAGACTGACATCTTTCTCTACTGTCTACACAGCTTGCCAAAGGCAGCATTCAACAAGTGACAGCTTTATTTTCACAGCATCACATATTTCTAGGGCTACTTTGAAGTGATTTTACAGATAATCTCCTCTAGCTCATTATTTTATAGATAAAAAGAACTGAGAGTCCCCAGAAGATACATAAAATCCTAAAATCTAAATTCCTTTAGTGACGAAGCAGAAACTCAAATGTATGTTTCAGGTCCTGATTCTTTTTCTGATGAAGTTTAGATCCTCTTCAGCTTTTATTTGTTTTCATTTAAATTACAGTCTTAAGCTAGGGATCTGTTGTTGTTACTTGTTTGTTCGTTTGTTCTAGTCTAGACCTGTGCACATATTATAGTCTCACCTAGGTTTGAAGCCACTTCACAGTCAAGTTTATGTGTTACAGTTCTGTGAAATAAAAATGCTGTTTGCAAAGTCAACATGAAGGATGCTTCAACAACAAAAATAATCCAGAAATGTGATTTGGCCCCAATTAAATAGAAAAAATAAGTGATTCAGTTATTCTTTTCCATTTAACTGGTATTGTTGAACCATAGTATACATGCTTAAGAGCCAAAAATATTTAAAAACATTAATATTTGGATACATCTAATATGGGAGGGGGCAGGGATGTGCTAGGTAGAAAAGGCAGCGTCCCTGGTGATGGCTCCCCCCTCAGGCCTGTGCCCACAGGCCTAAGTGAGAACAGACACTCCTGTTTTCATGCCCAAATGTTGCACTTTCCAAAACCACTCTGACCTGCCATGGCCCGCATCCTATCCCCATATAAACCCAAGAGACCTTAGCAGGCACACACACAAGCAGCTGGACATTGAGAGGAGCAGAAGAACACTGGCAGACACCAGCAGGCCAGGGACAGCGGAAGGACATGGATCCCAAGGGGAATTCGGCAGGGGGTTGTCAGAGGACAGTCCGGCTGCTGGGTAGCCCGACTCCAGGGGAAGACCACCTTCCCACTCCATCCCCCTTCTGGCTCCCCATCCATCTTGCTGAGAGCTGCTTCCACTACTCAATAAAACCTTGCACTCATCCTCCAAGCCCACGTGTGATTCAAGTTTTTTTCAGTACACTAGGGCAAGAACCTAGGATACAGAAAGCCCTCTGCCCTTGAGATAAGGCAAGGAGTCTAATTGAGCTAATTAACACATGCCACCTGCAGATGGCAAAGCTGAAAGGGCACACTGTAACACACGCCCATTTGAGCTTCAGGAGTTGTAAACACTCACGCTTAGACGCTGTTATGGGGTTGGAGCCCCAGAATGCTCCCCATGGCCTCTGCACCTGCCCATCTGGTCTGTATGCTCTCCCTAGGGGTTTGAGAATCGGGACACTGAAGAAGCGAGCCACACCTCTGTCACAAGCCCTTCGAGAGGATAAGGTAACTTCTCCCATTCCATATCTTCCCTTTCCCTTAATAATGCTTCTGAAAATGAGCCTGAGCAACATGGTAAAACCTCATCTCTATAAAAAATACAAAAAATTAGCTGGGCATGGTGGCATGCACCTGTAGTCCCAGCTACTCAGGAGACTGAGGTGGAAGAGTTACCTGAGCCCAGGAAGCTGAGGCTGCAGCGAACTGTGATCACATCACTACACTCTACCTGGCCAACAGAGCAAGATCCTGTCTCAATAAAACTAATAAGTAAAAATAAAGCTCTGAAAATGATAAAGTACTTGCTTTGCTCTCTGTATGTAGAAACACTTCACACAAATACACCCTGCTGGACATGATTGTCCTGCTAAACACCCTAAAATTTCGCTCTCTTGGCACCTGATATGGTTTGGCTGCTGTGTCCCCATCGAAATCTCATCTTGAATTGTAGCCCCCACAATTCCCACATTGTGGGAGGGACCCAGCAGGTAGTAGTTGAATCATGGGGCTGGTTTTTCCCATGCTCTTCTCATGATAGTGAATAAGTCTCACAAGATCTGACAGTTTTATAAAGGGGAGTTCCCCTGCACTTGCTCTCTCTTGCCTGCTGCCATGTAAGACATGCCTTTCACCTTCTGTCATGATTGTGAAGCCTCCCCAGCCTCCAGCCATGTGGAACCGTAAGTCCATAAAACCTCTTTTTCTTTACAAATTACCCAGTTTCAGGTATGTCTGTATCAGCAGCATGAAAACAGACTAAGACAGCACCTCTGGTAGCACATTCTTGCTGAGTGTTGCTGACCTGGCATCATGGCTTTCTCTCCTTGCTGTCTTATTCCTTAATGCTCAATGTCTATGAGGCTCTGTTTCTGGTTTTCTCTATGGTTCTCCATCTTCATCCCTTTACAAATAAATCCAGTCCCTTCTTCCACAGCAACCTCCATAGCAGGGTAACTATAGGTAACAATAATTTACTGTATGTATCAACATAGCTAGAAGAGCAGTTCTAAATGTTTGCAGCATAAAAATATGACAAATGTCCAAGGTGATGAATATCCTAAATACCCTGATTTGATCAATACACATTCTATGCATGTATCAATAGCAAATGCAACCCATAAATATGCACATTATATATCACAAATAAAGAAATATGTCTAGGTTATCAGAAAACAACCTACAGTGATAATAATAGTAATAAATCCCATCCAAATACCTGCAGACCACAGGCCTCTCCTACGTGCTGCTCCTAGATCCTCAGTCCCTAGGCTGCTTGACTCTGTCTACTTGAGTGCATCACAAATGGAACCACCCTCTTTCCTAAAAATGTACTGCTTCTTTCCAACTTTCTTGGCCACACCACAATTCTGCTGGGCTGCTAGGAAATGTAGAATGTGTGGCTATCTTTGATAGCTCTATTTCCTTTTTCTTCCATGAGCACAAACTTGCTGCATATCTATTAAGGTACAAGATACTCTAATGTCCCTTTGATTGATTCCTTCCCATTCTTCTGAACAGACTATCATTTATCTTGCATCTAGAGATGTTGTCTCTTTATCCCACCTAACCATGCCGGAAGCTTGAATTAGAACTTATTTCATTTCCTCTTCTCTCCAGCCTTGAACCTCTGCTTGTCTTTCAAGGCCTTTTATAATTTCCCTGTGATTCCCTTAATGTATCCTCCATTCCAGTAACAGCTTTCTCCTCATTATAATGCCAATCCTTCATTTTTATACTGGGAAGAGAGGTTGCCTCATGTCTTTGGTATAACGCAATTTCCTGTCTCTCACGTTAGTCCCCATAACATGTGCTCTGAAAAATCGTTGTGTTTCCAGAAGCTGTAAACATTTTTCAAAGCCCTTTAAGTTCCACCTCCATGGCGGTGTCATTTCCGATTATGTTAATACTCTCTTGTCCTCTTCCTGAAATCTTATGGCACTACCTCCATACCATTCGAATGTAGTATGCCACTCAACAGCCACCCTCCCCTTCCTCCTTATTTCACAACCATGATGTTGAGGATGACAATGTGCCCAATTAAGATATGCATCTTCCCAGATTCTCTTGCAGTTGGGGATAGCTATAGGAAGATAAAGGCAGATTTGTGGATGTGTGTCTCTTTTCTTGTGACCCAGTTTCTGCCTGCCTACATCTTACACCTAAGCTCGGAGGTATAGGAGCCATCATACAACAATTCCCAATGACAGAGTAGGAAAGTTCTAAGGCCCCAAGTCATGATCAGCAAAGCAGTCTCGGCCTACTTACATCCCGAGTTCTTGTTACATGAGAAAAAAAAAAATCTATCAAAGCCCTCTTCCTTGAAGCAGCTCTGGCTTCATACTGCCATTATAGCTGATATGCTACATATTTTGGTGCTGCACAACAACTATGTATCGTTAAATTTCATGTGTTTTTAATTTTCCATCCCCAACTATGAGAACTTACGAAAATCAAAAGTAAAAAGAAACTAAATAAATACAACCTTTCTGGATTGTTTTCTTTAGGTTCCCTTTCATCCATCAACTCAATATCTTGTTTTTCAAATTTTGTTCTCCAATATCTAAGAGTTGAGAAGCTAATAAACGACATCTCTGAATAGTGACAGTCATTAAATTAACCATCTCACTTAGCTTCACTATAGAAATTGCACATTTTTGCCACAATATGTGGACAAAACTGCCAGATTAACCATATATCATTATCAAAAGCAGATTAAGTGGCACAGATTGTTTTGGCAATCTAGGTAGGCTTATTGATTTTCTGAGCATTACATCTTTTCACTGTATGACTTGGTCCTGTGCCCTTTCTGATTCTGCTCGTTCTAGTTTGGGATAAGGAATTGTACTCACTATGTACCAAATTAGAGCAGGTATCATATTTTGTTCAGGGTTCAATCTAGTTGTCTGTGGATGGGTTTACTGTTCTTTCGATGGGCTGTGAACTAATCCCTTTCCTCTCCTTAGTGCAGCCTCCTAAGGAGAACACGGGTACTGCTACAAATGAGTTAGCAATGGAAACTCTTAGGAAGGTCTCATCAGCAAAGGCAGGACAGGACAGGATGGAAGGAGGCCTTGGGGCCCTTTGCTCTTTCATGATGTTCAATGGTTTCCCTTCAATAATCAAGATCTGTTGAGTGTGCCAGGAGAGAATGCTTGGGAGGGATGAAAGACATCCCTATAGGCCTTTACCCCCCTGAAATGCAATCCTTTTGTGACCTTCCCAAGAAAAGTTCTTTGTAGAATAGGGCAGGTGTCATCAGTCCTCTCCCAATGGAGCCTTTAATGCTGTCCAGCTCAGCCATGGGATCTGCCTGTTTACTGATCCCTCTCTGATAAGGGGCGTTGATAAAGGGGCACTGTCCTTGCAGGACCTAATGAGGAAGTGTGCTTAACCACACACCTGTCACCCCATATTTTGAGACAGAACAGTGCCTGCTGAGTAGCAAGCAACTGGCTCAATGGGTGCAGTGGCCCATGATCAGCCCTCAGTGAATAGCTTCACAACTACCCTAGAGACTACTTAGGCTTGACAGGAGAAAGCAGACAAAGGAGAGAATGGGCTCATGCATTTGCAGCCATCCATATACTGGACTGTAAAGTCAAGAGAAACCCAGAAATATACACACAAACACACACATATGCACACCAAACACACTCAACACACAATGGGATGTGTGCCCACAGACTTCACAAGTATTTCAGCAGGTGACCTCTGCCCTGAAATACCACCAACTTAGTCATAAATGACATCATTAGAATTATCACAGACCACAGCCTATACAACTTAGGTATCTTCCATTGCATTGTCTATATATATATGTGTGTGTGTGTGTGTGTGTGTGTATTTCAAATTAATATGATTAACTTGATTTAATATGATTAAATATGATTAATATTAATATTATTTAATAATATGATTAAATCAAGTATTGTTGAATATTGGATCAAAGTTAATCATATTATATTAAATCAAGTTAAACTTGATTAAAACAGGATAATAATGTGAAAAATGAAGAAAGATAGCTGTGTTCCAATCATATGTTTTTATTTGCAGAAAGGGGGTAAAAAATTAAAATCCAAGTTATTACTCAGAAGTATACGCTTTAACAAAAAATAATTTAAAAGTATGGTTCTGAATTAATCCCAGATTAACTGACTGACATCAGTAATAAAATTAACTATTACTAATTACCCTGTCACATATGTAAGTGGTCCCACAATTCCCCAGCACAGCAACGGGCTTTAACAAATCTTATGGCATACTGGTGTGCTGGGTACTACATAGCAGCATTTCACATAAAGGCAGGGAAATTCCTTAATTTCCTCTCATGGGGAGTTCTCACTGGGGAGTAGCTGAGCTACAGTTTGCCTTGTTTACTCACACTCTGATTAGCTGACATCCCTTTGTGTCTTCATAAAGCGTCCAAGTTGGTCTTTGCAAGTGTCTAAACTTGTCTGAGACTCAGATTTTTACTTTTAACAAGGGACTATTTAGGGTATTTAGGAGGTTAACATCCAAAAGCTGTCTTCATAGTAGACAATTAAGTATTAAATAACAAACTCCCATTATTCATATAATATTTATAGAGTTTAGGTCATTTTATAAAAAAATAAGTGTATTTGCAAATTTCATAGATAAATGTGGTATCTATTTAAGCAGGCAAGTAAAATTCTATGTTTCTTTGAACACATAAGTTATGTTAATCCACCTCATTTAACTCCTATTCAGTATCCAATGATTCTAGTGTTATGCAGCAAGTATTTTCTGGCAACTGTCATACTTGGGTAATCAATAGCCTTAGTTAAGTGGTAATGAAAGCGACACCTTGATACTGAGTGAAGACAGGAAAGCCTGAGAGTTTAAAAGAAGACATCCTAGTCTGGCCTTTGGACTATCGGGTTCTCTATAAAAAGCAAAATAAAATGAAATCCCAAATGTCAGAAGACAAATCCATCAGATTATAAGTATTTTAGCAGGTGGGAAGCTTTTGCCTTTAAGGGGCCCTGCTTGAGGTGCTACAACTTAGAGAAAGAAAAAAGGATGAAAGAGATAAAGAGAGGAAAAGAAATATTATTTATCTCATCTTCCTTATAATTGCCTTAGAGTTAATTCATTTATGAAACACAGAAATTGTAGAACATATTTCTAGAATGTTATCTCTAGGTTTCCTTTTTCTACAGTCAGTTTAATTCAATAAACATCATTTCCAAAACTTCATGTACATTTGAAAACTTTTAGATTATTTCCCATAATCATTAAAGTTTCCTCAATTTAGTCTTCATTTTCCAAACGATTCTTTAAGACACTTTACTATTTCTCAGTCCATTATTTTGCCTCAAACATAAATTAACTTTATTTTTTAAATTGTTTTTAAAACTGATAACATATTTACCTTGAATTCACCTTTTTTTCTTATGGAAATTTCATATAAATGCCTTTTTTTCTTTCAAAAACATATTTTTATAAAACAACATTTAACCTGGACAATTTAGGGACTTTTATAAATAGTTATTACAAGGTATTTTTGATGTCTAAAATTCTAAGACACAGTCCTTAATCTGAGAAGTATTTGAGTATTGATCTGAAGAATTGATCTTACTTTACTATTCTACTGAGGTACTAAGATTTGACATGAGGCTAAGCATAATGGCTCATGCCTGTAATCCTATCACTTTGGGAGGCTGAGATAGGCAGATCACCTGAGGTCAGGCATTGAAGACCAGCCTGGCCAACATGGTGAAACCCCACCTCTACTAAAAATATAACAATTAGTCAGGCATGGTGGCACATGCCTGTAATCCCAGCTACTCAGGAGGCTGAGGCAGGAGAATCGCTTGAACTCGGGAGACAGAGGGTGTAGTAAGCCAAGATCTCACCATTGCACTCCAGCCTGAGCGACAAAGCAAGATTCTGTTTCAAAAAAAAAAAAAAAAAATCGACATGGGAGAGAAGATGGAAATATTATTGCAAAGATATTTCTTAATTCACAAACTCAAGGGTACAGGTAATTGAATCACCATTATTTCACATAATTTAATTTCATATTTATGTATTCCTATATTTCATGGAGCTGATAGAATAGGTTAGCTTCATTTTTTTGTGTGCAGGAGGATGGTACGTTCATCCTGTTTTCCCAAGGTTCTGCTAAGTTTCTAGAGCTTATATTCTGGGACTTACATAGTAACAAAAAAGTGGGTGTCAGGTGGCTGTTAGAGGGAGAGCTTATCAGTCAGGGTTCCACAAGAGAAACATATCACTACAATATCAATACTGAATATACAATATTGATACCTATATATCTATATTTAAATCTAGATCTACAGGAGATACAGATTGACGGCTAGATATGATTATATATATGCTATTTATATCAATAGTATACTGATTGAGTACCTATGCCATATAAATATATCTACATTATCTACAGATATATATATATATTCATAGAAATATGATATATAGATATCAATATTTTCTATATCTCATAAATATATGACATATCCATCTATCTATATGTCCTCCATATACTCTATATTTACACCATGTACACGCACACACATATGGACACACATACACATGAATATAAATCTTATCAATATACTACACATAAATATATGCATATATGCCTAGAGGTAGACAAATTCATTAACTGATATCAGATATATATCTACCTATCTATATCTATTCACAGTCATTAGATACTTATACATACAGTTAGAGGTCTTTATGACAGAGCTCTGCCTTTGCACACATGTGGAGCTGGTTGAGCAGTCTCTGTAAGGCTTTGGTGTTGTCTTCGTGTTTGATGCTAAGCTAGACATCCACGGGGCAGGAGTTCAGGAAGGGAAGAGGAACATGACACGGAAGAGATCAGGGGCTGGAGCATACAAGGACAGACTGAAAGCCATATCAATTCTTGGTGCCTCTGCCCTTCATGAAAGCCAATACAGAGATCCACATGGCAGAGGATTCTAGTAATTCTTCCCTGAATTTTAGTAACAGAATCTCTATATGCACATAAAATTTCATAGCCTCCCTTGCAAACAGATACAGCTGTCTGATTAAGTTCTGGTCAATGGGTGAAAGCAAAGTGTTACTTCTGTATAGTAGCGTGAGAGGGTAAAGAGGGATGGCCTCCTTCCGCTTTTTCTCTTTCTATTCTGCTTTGCCGAATGTGTATGTGAAGGTTAGTGCTACAACAGCCTTCTCAGCACACAAGACACAGTGGAGTGGAGACCTGGAAGAAGCCTAGGTCCTTCACGAGTTAATGAGGACACAGTATCACAGCTATACTGCCTCCTCCAGACTTTACGTGAGTTCAGATGAACTTTTACTTGTCCAACCTGCTGCTATCTGTGTCTTCCTGTTGCATAATGCTAACTGAGGCAGAATCCTTGGGATTCAGACATAGATCCACCCAAGGGTATTTAGAAAAGCAAGTCACGTCCTCATGACCCTTCAAACTTGGAGGAATCATTCCTCCTGGTGCTCACAACTTGGAGGACACAGGAACCCTCTGCCTTCTCTGTGCTGGCACAGGAACCTTGGTGAGACCTTCTCAGGTCCCATGCTGCCTGTTACTTTGGGATTTAATGAGGAAGCAGTTTCTACCTTTTAAACCAAGGATTTCCTAAAAATGAGTGTAGTGACGTTCCCAGATATATTGCAAGAGTCTCGATTAAATTCCGTTTCAGTTATATAGTGAAACAAACAATGTTGGCAAGTCACAAGGGCTTGCAGCTTCCATCAACTGCAAGAATATAGCAGTCTCAAGACTGAAAGTGAAACAGGAAACAGGAAAACCATAAAATAAAACCAGTAATCAACAAACAAGGCATTTGGGGACCATTTAATACAAAGGCAAACAGTCATATGCAGCCCAATCTACCTTGAGGATGACCTCTGTATTATAGGCTTAAACAGAATTGACCAACATATAAATGAAGTTTACAAGTTCTATTGCAGAGGCAAGGAGATGGGTTATATATTGCATAAATATTTTTTTCTGCCAAAATGGATGAATACACTTTAATAACTATACATTTTAAAAGGCTTCTGTTTTCAACAAAATTTACATGTGTGGGAATTATCCTATGATGCTGAATAAACTTGGATGAAAAAAGATGCTTGCTTCCCCCCGCCCCCCACTTTTTATTGCAGTGTAAGTAGTCTTCTAATGAACAAAAATATTAGTTTGCCTCTTCAGGTGCCTAATTTAATACAAGAAAAAGAAAAATACTGTATTTAACATTTATATGTCTCCATTTGTACACTGTAGGAATGTTTTCTGAGCTGACACTTTAAAAACTTGATAAAACTTTATGTGAAAAAGATGTAGCCATTTAGCTCACTGAAATGAAACAAAACTGGTTTTAAACTGGCTTACAAACAGGAGGAATGTCCATGCTAGTTCTAAATCACACTGTACTAATCATCAATCCACAGATGATTAACTACTCTCCTATCTGTTCACTTGTGCCAAGAAAAGAATCTGCTTAACGATTTTAGAGCCAGCACTAGGTTTATGTTATCCAAGTATTTAAACAGCCATGTTTTTCATTTGTAGACACTTCATTATTCAACTTGAAAGTCAAAAGCAACGGCATTTTGTTCATACTCCCACAGCTGCTAGCATAGCAATTCTGAGGCATGCTTATTTGAAAATACTCTCCAAATAATCCTATCTCAAAAATTCTGTTTCATGAGTTTAGATACCAAGTATTCAGTTAATAAGATCTTGGGTAGTGAGGGACTTTTTGTATATGCTGTTAGCGCATATATATCTGTTATACTTACTGCAATGTCTCCAAATGTTTTCCATTAAACTTTGCATGTGTGGTGATAATGAATAGATTAAGACAGGTGTGCTAATACAGTGCTACAGTGTGAAGGAGAAATCACAGAGCATTCCTTTTCAACAACCCGTTCAACTCTGGTTGTTTATACTGAGTCCAGGCAGTATTTTTTTATTCAGTAGTTTAAATAGATATTTTATATAAAATATATGTATTTATATTTGATATTTGTATCTTTGTGTCTTATTTATGCATGCATATTTTATGTATGTATAATTTATATCAATATGAAAACATAGGCTGGGTGTGATGGCTCACGCCTGTAATCCCAATACTGTGGGAGGCCAAGGTGGGAGGATTGCTTAAGGCCTGGGTACAAGACCAGCCTGGGCAACAAAGAGAGGCCTTATCCCTACAAAAAATATTAAAAACTAGGCAGGTATGGTGGCACATATCTGTAGTCCTAGCTGCCTAAGAGGCTGAGGTGTGAGGATCACCTGAGATCAGGAGGTTGAGGCTTCAGTGACCTATTGCA
Source organism: Alouatta palliata (assembly GCA_004027835.1). Lineage (NCBI taxonomy): Eukaryota > Metazoa > Chordata > Mammalia > Primates > Atelidae > Alouatta > Alouatta palliata. Next base: position 110,031 of record PVKV010002491.1, read on the forward strand.
CCATTGCACTCCAGCCTGGGCAACAGAGCAAGACCCTGTCTCTAAAAATGAAATAAAATAAAATAAATAAAAATTAACTAATTATAAGTAAATATTTACATATAAACTTTTATATATATATAAAACATGTAAAATATTCATATGTTTACATATATGTAAGTTTATATGTAAACTTACGTATACTAGAACTTCTGCATAAAAAAATTTAAATCTTTACTCTCTGATATATATTTAAATCTTTCCTTTCTGATATATATAGATAGGATATATATATATATATATATATATATATATATATATACACTTCCTATAGCTATATATAATCCTCTATCTCCAAATAATCCTATCTCATCCTATCTCAAAAATTCTGTTTCATGAGTTTAAATAACAAGTATTCAGTTAGCAAGAGTGTGGGTAGTGAAGGACATTTTTCATATGCTGTTAGCTCAAGTATATCTGTTATATTTACTGCCTCCAAATGTCTCCAAATGTTTCCCATTAAACTTTGCATGTATGGTGATAATGAATGGATTAAGATAGATGTGCTACAGCATGAAGGAGAAAGTACAGCTCATTCCTTTTCAACAAACCATTCAACTCTGATTGTTTATACTGAGCCCATGCAGTATTCCCCAATGTGACAACGTTCACTTAGATAATATATATACACACACATATAAATATACATTTATATTATAATATTAATCTATTATAATATATTATTATATTACATATTGTATATTAATATAATTATACATAGTAATTATATTAATACATTAATACATAAAATCTAAGTCCCCAAGGTGACAATGTTCATTTAGACAATATATGTATATTTATATTTGTTTATATAAATGTTGTTATGCAGAAGTTCTAATTAACCCCCCACCAAGAACCATTCAAATGGAATCATAAGGATTGAAGTCCAAGTTTGGAGAATGCGGGAAACTATGAATGGCAAGCAAAGAGGGTTAGGGTGGAAGGTTATGTAGGATGGGTCTTCACAGGAAGGGTCCGTAGGGATTTGTTGAAGCTGAAAAGAACAACTGGTGTCAGAGCTTGTGCTGGGCTGGGTACAGCACCTAAGGTTCATGATTATTCGAGCTCTGATGCTGCAGTGGAGTCCAGAGCAAACAGCTGCAATGTCCCCACAAAGTTGTTGACCTTCTAGTTCTCGCCCGTTTTCATTCAGAGAAACTGAGTCCAGCACACATCGCCTGCTCTTCCGGTCCTCACCCCTTGCTGCCTTGCAGTGTCTCAAACTCCTCAGGCTCAATGTTCCCTTCATTCTCATTTCCACTAACCCTAGGATGTATCAAAGAACATACTACAAAGTAGGGAAACTGAAATGGAAAGGAGGCAGGCAGAGCAGCAGAATCAGAGAGAAGGAAGGAAGGTTTTTCAATAGGTAAGTGTTGGGTGTGCTGTGCAGTGTGTCTAATCGGAGAATGAATTCAAAATTTAAAAGCAAAGAAGAAGCAAAGTGCTCACCATCCAGGGTCACGGAAACTCACATCAAGTTCCTTGGCACATCAAAATTACCAGATTAAGAAACAAAACAAAATGTGTGCATGCATAAGATTCATATCCTGGACTCACAGATATTTTCAGAAATTTTCTTTTTTATTTTTACTAGATTTTTATAAACATTATATATTATATATATATATTTTTAACATAATAGCAAAATATACAAAGTCTTCAATTTATGATTTTAGAAAATCCATAAATCCTAGATATGGGGTAGTGGTATATAAAATTACCCAAAAAAACACATCACTGTAAGTTCAATATAATTCAACAGTGAAATGATTGTCTCAAAAGCTTACGCAATTCTCACTTCCTTATGGAACTATGAACATCAAGTGAAAAAAGTATGCCCAATCTGCTCTACATCTTCAGACTTTCCCTAGGGTGCTGGATCCAGTTCTGGGCCTTTTGGCATGAATATTGGCAAGCGGGGCAGGTGTTCCAAAGGGTAAACCTAATTGTGAGAGAACAGGAAGCACTCTACTCATAGAGGAATCTGGAAAAATGGAGGAAAGACCTACACTGGAGGCACAATGATAAACTCAAAACATCAGAAGCTGTTTCATTCAGAAACCTTTTTAAATATTCAATATTGCTGGAAGGATCAGCACAAGAAACAGAGAAGAATAATTCCGGAGAGGCATCTTATTTCAGAACAAACAGAAACTTCAAAGCTGTTAAAAAATGGAAGTGGCCACCTTAGTAGGTAGTGAGTTCTCATATTCTCGAATGAAGGACTCTGTAAGGGGTTTTGGTCAGAGTGTCTGTGAATGGGGTAGATGGTTGAATTGGAAAAATTACATAATTTTTAAATATGTAATTTCTAAACAGTCTATAATCTTTGCTTCTATGAGCTACTAATTTCCAAAGATTAAGAATCAAATTTTTGTGTTGTTCTCTTTCCCTCTTTTCACCATCTCTCTCCCACTTTCGTCTGTACACAGTGACTATCCTGGCTGAATGGACCAGGAGAATCCATGGCTCTTCTACTTATAGAATTCCATAACTTGTTGTTACAGCTCTTTGAAAGTGTAGAAACCAGAGTATGTTAGTAACTCCACTTTTACAATGAAAACATTTCCCTCTCTTTGAATGGACATGAAAAATGTTGAATACTTAGCCAAGTGATGAAAGGGAGATGTATTAAAGGTCATTAGAATTTTGTTTCAAATGTTGGCAAAATACAAGGCTATTTCCCAAGTAAACGAAGGAGAAAGCATTTGGCGAATCCAATAGTTTCTAATTTTTATTTAAAACTTACTTTTCTATTCTGCTTGGCTCTGCTATAATATATTGAAGCCAAAAACAATTAGAACACAGAGAAGGGTTTGAAAATATTTGCACGTAATTCACAAAGGTAAAGGTAAGTGAGTCTTGTAGAGTTGGAAGCCAAGACATGAGTAAGAAGTAAAATATATACCATAAAATGATTCCCTTGAAATTTCCTACTGTAATGACGACCATAAAAATTCCAAATACCAAGAAACCAAATGCAATACTAAACACCTGGCTACAAGGCACCATATTAAAAAAACCATAATCTTTACTTGTGTAATGTTGAGGTAGGGAATGTCAGCATTGGATGGTTAGAACATTTGATAGCTAGTTTAGTTCAGTAACATTTAAATGGACATTTCTCCAAATTGGTAAATTTTTTTTTTTTTTTCTGTAAGCACTGATTGTAGGTCTTCCCCCAACTGATAATGGCATAGGATTGGGGAAGGTGTTCCCCAGTTGATAATGGCATGGAAGTGCATGGAGCCAGCTGGGTGCCACTTAAGGTAGTTTGATGAGCACCTTAGGAATGGGAGAGGGTGAGAATAGAATCTTGGTCAATGGGCAGAGGGGGAGTTGCCTCTTAAAAGCTGTTGTTTATGTCCCTGGCAGGACATCAAAACAACCCAAGACATTAAACTATTTTCAAGGTGTGTCTCTAAGGAAAGAGGGAGATAATTTTTTTGGCAAACACACTGAATGTTATACATCGAGTACCATCATAGTCATCCAAATAGTCATCTTTAATGCTTTACTTATTTAATACTGCTGCCCTTCCATCATTTTTGGATTCTCTCCTCCTTCAGTGTCCTTACATCTGAAGGACATTTTAAAAACTATGATCAGTGATATCCCTTTAATCTTTTATGGTGGATTTAACTTTCTGATGCAACTAAATATCATTCTGGACAAAGAAAGTCTAGTAGATACGGTGAACTAACCAGTTAATTTAATTATATTTTTTTCTTTTCTTTTTTGAGATGGAGTTTTGCTCTTGTTATCCAGGCTAGAGTGCAATGGCTAGATCTCAGCTCACTGTAATCTCCGCCTCCTGGGTTCAAGCAATTATCCTGCCTCAGCCTCCTGAGTAGCTGGGATTGCAGGTACCCACCACCATGCCCAGCTTTTTTGTTTGTTTGTTTCTTTGTTTGTTGGTGGTGTTGTTGTTTGGTAGAGATGGGGTTTCACCATGTTGGCAGGCTGGTCTTGAACTCCTGTCCTCAGGTGATCCACCTGCTTTGGCCTCCCAAAATGCTGGGATGACAGGCGTGAGCTACCGCACTCAGCCTAATTTAATTTTCAATATAAAAAAATCTAAAATTAGAACTGCTACTCTATCCAGAAATCCCACTACTGGGTATCCACCCAAAGGAAAACAAATCATTACATAAAAAAGACATCTGTACTCTTATGTTTATCGCAGCACTATTCACAATAGCAGTCATAGAATCAACTTTAAATGTCCATCAATAGATATTTTCTTTATCCATTGATGGACACTTAAGTTGATTCTATGGATAAAGAAAATCACACACACACACACACACACACACGCATACACACACACACACACACACACACACACACACACACCATGGAAAAATACTTGGCCATAAAAAAAAAATGAGGTCATATCTTTTGCAGCAACACGGATGGAACTGCAGGTCATTATGTTAAATGAAAAATTCAGAAACAAGAAGTACAACACTGCATGTTCACACTTATAAGTGGGAGCTGAACTATGAGTACACATAGACACAGAGAGTAGAATGATAAGCACTGGAGACTCAGGTAGGAGAATAGGACGGGGGTGAGAGATAAGAAATTAACTCTTGGGTATAATTTACACTATTTGGGTGATGGTTACACTAAGAGCTCAGATTTCACCACTACTCAATATATCCATGGACAAAGCTACACTTTTACCCCTTAAATCTGTTTTTTAAAAATCATGAAATGTTTTCTTAAAACATTTGAGAGCAATCACAAGAGAGTTTCCAATAAGATGAGTTGAATAGGTTTATAAACTCACCCCAGCAGCCCTAAAAATACCTCAGGAAATCAGTCGACAGTATTTCCCAACTACCCATATGAGAACAGACACTGCTAAGAAAGAAAATTTTACAAATCGATAAAAAGTTTACTCCGAAAACCTAATTTTCTAAAAGTTATCATCTTATTTAGTCCCTATATCAGGACATATTTGTTGTCATATTTAGAAGATACAAGGAGTCTTGTATCTTTCTTGAAAGTTGTAAAAGGAACAGAAATATAGACAAAGATGTCTCATCTTAAAAGGATAAATGAGCCTGGTTAACACAGCAAGACCCTATCACTGTAAAAAATAAAAATCAACACGAATAGCTGGGCGTGGTGGCATGTACCTATAGTCCCAGCTACTTGGGAGGCTGAGGTGGGTGGATCACTTGAGCCCAAGAGTTTGAAGCTGCAGCAAGCTGTAATTGCATCACTGCACTCCAGTCTGGGCAACAGAGCAAGACCCCATCTCTATAAAATAAATACAAGGACGAATGCCAGTACACATTAAAATCTGTTAATTTAATGAACTATCAATTTAATGAATTTTCATCATTTTCCTGAAAGGCACCACTCACTTCAAGTATTGAATTATCTTTGTTCTCCCTATAGATTTTTGCAGCTCTCATCTTCTTCAATTTATATTTCACTAGCTTTGATTCCCAACTTCCATTTCACAGAAGCATAGCTCCTAAAGAATGGGATCCAGTGCCTCTCCTTCCACTTACCCAGGAGAGGGCTGTCAGTCCCTTTCAAATGCTAAACACCTCATTACTCCTGTCAGGTGTTTGGCTTAGGGAGCCCCAAACCTCAAGCTTCGTCTTTTATATGGTTCTCCTATTTGGCAGCTATGGACTGTTAACACATCATTCCAACAGTTACTTAGGAGCCTCTGGCTTCACTGGGTCAGATGCCTCTCTGACTAGGGGTGAAAGTTGTTGGAGTGGGCCATAAAAAGGCTCATTTTATTCCTTTTGCAGTTACCATCTACAGTTACTCTCCTAAACAAGTGAGTGGATTAACCCTTGCAATCCAGATACTTTAGGAAGATTTAGTAAATGCTTCTGTGAAATTATATGGTAAATCTCAAAAATTTTACTGAGGAACTCTTTATGCTATATACAGAAATTCCTCTGAGGGCCCACCTTTAGAACAACTGATCTAAAAAAGCATCTTTCCTTTCTATTTCCAGAAACTAACACAATTCCTGACACATTGTTATAATATGTGCTCTTGGCTAAGAATTTTCATTAACTAATGAAAGAATGAATGGATGGATGAGTGGGTGAGTAGATGGATGGAAAGAAGGAAGCAATAAAGGATGAGTAGGTGGGTGGATAAATGGATGGATGGATGGATGAATGGATGGATGGATGGATGGGTGGGTGGGTGGGTTAGTAGATGGATGAAAGAAGGAAGGACTGAAGGATGAGTAGGTGGGTGGATAAACTGATAGATGGACGGATGGAAGGATGAGTGGGTGGGTGGATGCATGGATGGATGAAAGGAAGGATGAGTAGGTGGATAGATGGATGGATGGATGAGTGGGTGGATGAATGGATAGATGGATGGATGGATGAAAGGATGGGTGGGTGAATGGATGAATAAGTGGAAAGATGAATGGGTGAGTAGATGGATCAATGGATAAGTTGGTGGATGGAAAGGTGAATGGGTGGATGCATAGATGGATGGAAGAAAGGATGAATGGGTAGGTGGACAGATAGATGGATTGATAGATGAGTGGGTGAATGAATGGATAGATGGATGGATGGAAGGATGGGTGGGTGAATGAATGGATAAATGGAAAGATGAATGGGTGAGTAGATGGATGGATGGATAAGTTGGTGGATAAAGGATGAATGGGTCAATAGATGGATGGATGAGTGGGTGGGTGGATGGACAGAAGGATAAGTGGGTGGGTAGATGGATGAATAGATGAATGGATGGATGGATGGGTGGGTGGATGGGTGTAGAAATGAGTGGGTTGGTAGATGGATGTAAGGACAACTGGATAGATGGACAAATGAATGAATGCATGAATAAACCAATCAATGAATGAACACCTGATTGTATGCAACTCTTACTTTACCTCTGGCCAGGAAACTCCCTTTTATGTAATTTTTCACATTTGTTTTAGAACCTGACTTTAAAAAAATGAAGAATCTGGGCCGAGCACAGCAGTTCATGCCTGTAATCCTAGCACTTTGGGAGGCTGAGGCAAGCGGATCACCTGAGGTGAGGGTTCAAGACCAGCCTGGCCAATATGGTAAAAACCTGTCTCTATTAAAAATAAAAAATTAGCTGGGCTTGGTGGTGGGCACCTGTAATCCCAGCTACTTAGGAAGCTGGGCCAGGAGAATCCTTTGAACCTGGGAGGCAGGGGCTGCAGTGAGCTGAGATCTCGCCATTGCACTCCAGCCTGGACAACAAAACCAAAACTTCGTCTCAGAAAAAAAGAAGAAGACCCTGCATTTTATTTCCAAGTTACTTTTTTAGTCACTTATTTTTTTTTAAAGTATTTTTTACCAAAAAAAAAATGCTTAGTGTGATTATAACTAGATCAGTAAGGTCATCAAAAATTAATTATCTTTCAGATTAGTGGGCAACTGCACCTCCTATAGCAAATGTGTTTAAAAATCTTAGTGAACAAAAATAGTTTTCTAAAGCAAATACTCTAAAAGATGTCACTGCCAATAACAAGCATATTCAAGAATCAAGGTTATGAGTCAATGATCTTTGGAAATGCTGAAAAATATCTTTCAATGTTAACTTGGCTCTTTTAGTCAGACTTTCAACTTTGTGATAATGAAATACAGACTAAAGACAGGCTTACCTTTAATGTTATATAACATTGTATAACTACTGACCTCTGCCATATCAACATGACAAAATGTAAATCACTGGCTCAGTGCCTACCATCTCTAAGCACAAGTATACACGTGTCCTTTTATTTTCAGGGTTTTCTTGTAACTGTTGTTTGAAGCTCGTAGTTATTGCTTTAATTACATGTCTAAGGATGAACACAAATTTGGTTTTAATTTAAAATTAAATGTAAAAAATAAAAGAGAATAATGTGAGGTTTTATCATGTTCTTGGATGACTTCTAGCCCTAATAATCTATGGTTTTGGCCACAGCTTTCTTTAAGGCAGGGTTCCTATGTTTTCAGTCGTCCACAGTGCCTAGCACTCTCCTATACATATGTTACAAGCTCAGAAGAACCTGATGAATTAATACAAAGTGAATGTTGCTACTACTTCTGTTTGAGATGGGACCACAAATAATTTATCCCCCATCTGCACCTAGATCAGCTCCGCCTTCACTAGCACTTGGCAAATACTACCTATGCAGGGGACTAGGGAAGAGAGTGATGACAGAATGGCAATACTTCATCTCTAACTTCACAGGTGATATAGTTTGATTGTGTCCCCACCCAAATCTCAACTTGAACTGTAGCTCCCATAATTCCCAGGTATTGTGGGAGGGACCCTGTGGGAGACACTTGAATCATGGGGGCAGGTCTTTCCTATGCTATTCTCATGATAGTGAGTAAGTCTTATGAGATCTGATGGCCTTATAAGGGAGGGGGGGTCCCTGAACAAGCTCTCTTCTCTTGTCTGCCGCCATGTGAGACATGCGTTTCACCTTCTGCCATGATTGTGAGGACTCTCTAGCCATGTGGAACTGTGAGTCTATTAAACCTCTTTCTTTGTAAATTGCCTAGTCCCAAGTATGTCTTTATCAGCAGTGTGAAAACAGACTAGTACAACAGGTGTTTTAGATTAAAGGCAAAAGCTTTTTTAAAAAAGAATAGCACAATAAGGCATATGATAAATACTAAGAAGCTAAGCATTATAGTGTTATAGGACTAAAGAATGCCGAGCCATGGGTATAAAGTTAGAAATGAACAAATCAACCCAAGGAGCCTACAGACCCAAAAGAGAGGTATAAGAAACAATCCAGTAAATTCACACCAGCAGAAGTGAACCCATGGGAAGCCATACAACATAGGCAGGTCAGCCAGTGGTCTAAACCATGACCACCTGCAAGCTGAGAGGAGCCTGGCTTTAGAACAGTGTGGAGCAGACTTCATGGAATAACTGGGTACACTTATAGGGCCAGAAGCAGGATTAAGATAAGGCAAGGCTTTGCTCCCTCAGGAAGTAAGATATCACTAGGACAGAGACATGAATGCAGAGAGTAGTGGCTTTGTGGCTAGCGGGAAGGTACAGCCCAGTTCTAGATCAGAAGGAAGAAAACTAAATTGGTTTTGGAATCAAGATCTGTTTTTCTACCATATTCTTTTCTATCTTTCAGCAGTTTCTTTCTCTAAACTGTATTTGAATTTACTTAGCTGGAAAGCAGGAATTTTAGTTCCAGGTATTATTTTATCCCAAGATTTTCCCCAATAGTTTGAAAGTCCTTTTCATCCATAAGTGAACAAAACATAACGTGGGCTCTAAATAGTAAACTCAGTTCCCTTTGTGTACTCCTGTAATCCTGCCCAGCCCAACACTCTATCCTTGGTGTCTTCTTAATTCCTCCATAATAAGGTTTTAGGATCTCACTATGGCTCCAACAACATGCTGAAGAATTGGAAGTTTCCATGTGCTGTGCAAATTGTGTGTTCAACTACCCACTAGGTCTACCCAAAGAAATGTCGTCCAATACCCCAAACTGGGGTGTAATACTAAAACTATTAACTTCCTTTATGTGACATCCTCCTCCTCCTCTTTTCCCAGTGACTCAAATCAGAATCTTGTGCGTTTCTCTTCTTATATTAGTCAGGGTTCTCCAGAGAACCAAAACCAATAGGATGGATGGATAAATAGATAGAAACATACATACACACATACATACATACATACACACACACATACATACACACATAGAAATATGACAGCTAGATAGACAGATGGAGAGACAGACGAATGGATGGATGGATAGATAGATAGATAGAAAGAAGATGAGACTGATTATAGGAATTGGATCATGTGATTACAGAAGTTGAGAAGTGCCACAATATGCCATCTGCACGCTGGAAGACCAGGAAAACTGGATGTGTAATTCAGTCTTGAGTCCAAAGGCCTGAGAAACAGAACCAACGGAGTCCCTGGTATAATTCTCAGTCTGAGGCTAAGAGAACTGGGTAGGAGGAGTGGGGCAGTAGGGTATGGAACACTGGTGTAAGTCCAAAGGCCTGAGAAGCAGGAGCCTCAATGTCCAAGGACAGGAGAGGGATGACCCAGCTCAAGAAGAGAGAGAGAATTTTCCCTTCCTCTCTCTGTTTTCAGGCAATCGATGGATTGGAGGATGTCCACTTACACAGAGAGGGCAGATCTTTACTCAGTCCACCGATTCAAACATTAGTCTCTTAAAGAGATACCCTTATAGACACACCCAGAAACTGTTCTCCCAGCAATCTAGACATTCCTTAATCTAATCAAGTTGACACATACAATAAACCACCACACTTCCCTTTCTTAAACTTCACCTCCAGTTAACGAATGGGTTCCACTGAGTTTCCTTAACATGTGCCTACATCATCTCTCTAATCCAATCCTACTGTTACTATGCTTGTTCTGCTTCTCAAAATCTCCTTGTTTATCATCCCCTAACTATTCTCTCTCAACCACACAAAATTGCCAATAGAGGGGTTTTCCAAAATTTAGCACTGTCCATGGGTCTCCTCAAGTCAAATTCTTCAATGGCTCCCAAGTGCCTACTTGACAAAGAACAAAACATGGTCTACACAGCCTTATATTATTTTTCCCCACCAGCTTCCACAGCCTTCTCCCTTTGTGATGCACCATTACTTACTGATACATGTGACATACTGACAATTTTCATTTGCCAAAATTCACAACTATTTCATGCATCCATGTCAGTGTTCACATTGAAACTTGTACCAAAATTACCTTTTTTCCTGGCTGCCTAGATACCCTTATCTACCTGTTAAGACAGAGTAAAAATATCATTTCTGCTGTGAAGGTTTTCCTAAACATCATCTCAAGCACCATGTAGAAGTGATCTCTTCATTCTTTGTAATTCCTTGAGGTCAAGGGCCATGTCCAGCTTGTCTCTAAGGTCCGAGGGCCTCGTGTAGCATCAGTCTATAGCAGGCACTAAAGAGATGTCTAATGGATAAGATAAATAAAATTTTGAGTAATTGTGAATCAAATAATAAGATTCTCATTTGTTCTTCCATAATTAGCTCTTTCAGTAAGACCTAAATGTATATGTTGCACTTTAAATACAAAGCTCATGAGAAAAACTCCCAAAAATAACATAAATGGGAATTCCCAGTAAAGCTCTATTGTCTGTATTACCTGACATATTTCATATACCAGGACTGAGCATTGTAAATCCTGGGAGCTTTAGATGAACAATAACTATTTTTAATTTCATGAAGAATAACTTCTCCACAGCCAGGTGATATTATTAGGTAAATACTTTAGTTATGAACAAGAAAGCCTAATTTACAAACCCAATAAAAAATTGCATTGTGTGGCTTATGCCTGTAATCCCAGCACTCTGGGAGGCTGAGGCACGTGGATCACGTGAGCTCAGGAATTCGAGACCAGCCTGGGCAATGTGGTGAAACCCTATCTCTACAAAAAAATTAGCCAGCTGTGGTGGTGGACACCTGCAGTCCCAGCAACCCAGGAGGCTGAGGCAGGAGGATGACATGAGCTTGCCCAAGAGGTGGAGGTTGCAGTGAGCTGTGATGGTGCCACTGCACTCCAGCCTGGACAACAGAGCGAGACCCAGTCTTAAAACAAACAAACAAACAAAAACCTGTATTGTGTGTCTACATCTTTATCAAAACTGTTTAAATTAAAGCTTTGTTCTACTCAGTGAAATGTAAGACCCTGGACATATAGAAAAGAAAATAATCTTACACAGTATCTATTCAAACTTCTTCCCCAAGATTGTTTTTCCAAAAATAAGTAAAGTAAGCGCCAAAAAAAGTTAAGAGAATTTCAGGGTCACAATGTTGTTAACAACAGAATTGATATTTAAATCTCTTTTGAAACCTAGTTAATATATCTTGCTTACCTATCTATGTCATAAACAAAAACAACTATTATTAAAACGACAACAATACAATGTTTCTTACTTCTAAGCACTAACGTGTATCTATTCAAAAAACAGCTATTAAGTATGCCCTACATGTGAGGCAACATTCTGGAAAAGGCCACTTCCAATTATTGGATTTAATATGGCTGCACCCTATTTTATCCATGCTTAAAATTATAACTGTAATGCACTGTGGTTATTTGGAAGAATACAATGAGGTAGTACAGCATATTTTATAAAATGTAAAGCAATGTATGCGAATACAAAGAACGATTTATGTATTTGGAAAACTAAGTGTTAACGGGCACCATGTTCTTTCATAGTCTATGATGGGAACCTCAAACATTTTCAAACATCAGCCAGGACCCTGACATGAGACTTGTTGAGTTGCTCAAGACTGATGACGTCAGATGTAACTGACAAATATTTCACATTGATTTTTGTTCTAAAGAAGGAATTCAAGATCCAGTTATGGCATACGTTTAAACAAGAACAGGAGAGCAAGTTGTTGGCTGGGTGTGGTGGCTCACGCCTCTAATCACAACACTTTGGGAGGCCAAGGCAGGTGAATCACTAAGGAGTTTGAGACCAGCCTGGCCAACATGGTGAAACCCCATCTCTACGAAAAACACGCACAAAAAAATTAGCCAGGCATGGTGGCCAGCACCTGTAATCCCAGCTACTCTGGAGGCTGAGGCAGGAGAATCACTGGAACACTGCAGGCAGCGGTTGCAGTGAGCCGAGATTGCGCCATTGCATTCCAGCCTGTGTGACAAAAGTGAGACTCTGTCTCAAAAAAAAAGAACAGGAGACCAAGTTGCTGAAGCTAATAGTTCAGGGGAGGACCTCTGCTGCCTGTGGATAAGATACACATTATTAATTGGTGCACTGTGGGAAGCTAGAAAACAGGAAATCACTACTCTGTAATAATATGCTCTAAAAATCAGCTCAAACTCATGGATTTTGACAACTGCGCTAAGGTCTCAATGTGCTTCTATTCCTAATCAGCTTCTTTATTTCTCGAATTCTGGTGTCCGTGTTTATTTTTAAAAGTTACTGAGATTCTATAATTAGCAACCACCATATGAATATTTTTGAAACCAGCCTAGCCCATATGATGGGTAAAACCGTACCCAAAAGCATAAATGTTTTCACAATTAAGTAGAAGATAATCAAGTATTAATATCCTCTTGGAATAACAAAAGAAGTCATAAAATGCATTTCCAGCAATATACATCTCTGCGCATAATGCATTGCTATGACTTGTAAAATATAATGAGCAATATAAAATATTCCACTATAGGACATTCTTACCTAGTTTTGATGTAGCTATTTTTTTCTTTAAGGTACAGTTGCTCTTCATCTTTCATTGTTAAGTTCATTTGTACACAAAGTGTAGAGTACTGAACACTAAAAATATCAACTTCTATTTGTACTTTAAAAAGTGAAAGAAAATGGTCCTTGAGGTGTATCAACTGCATAATATTTACACATTCCAAAACAATTAAATAAAATAAATCCAGCTAGTGTCAATACAAGAGTTGTTTCTACAACCTAAGCTGATAATAATTAGGCTCAGGCCTATCTTAGTGGTCTGTAACCCAACATAAGTTTTTAACTTTGCCAAAATCGTGAATGTCAGAGAAGAGAAAATAAACAATGAAACAGAGAAGGTTGAATTGCGATGGAACAATTTGAATCTTGAAAGCATCATAAGTAATCAATTAAGAAGATCAGTTTTTCAAAAGCTTTAGGAAACATGAAAAGTGCCATAAAATGTAAAATGTCTCCAGATATTGCTAAATGCCCCCTGGGAGGGCAAAAATCACCTCTGGTTTAGAACCACTAATAGATAAGCAATCCAGTGGCTGGTAAAATATCGCTCATGTGAAACAAAATATTAAAAAGTCAGTTTACCATTAGCATTTACACTTATAAATGTCTATATTTGTTTTCTTTTTCTTTTTTCTTTTTTTGTTTAGAGACAGATCTTGCTCTGTCACCTAGGCTGGAGTGCAGTGGTGCAATCACGACCCCACTGCAGCCTTGAACTCCTAGGTTCAAGCACTCCTCCCAGTTCAGCCTCTTGAGAAGTAGCTGAGACGTGCCACCACACCTGGCTATTTTTCTGTTTTAGAGATGAGGTCTCACTATGTTGCCCATGCTGATTTGAACTCTGGACCTCAAGTGATCCTCCCACCTCAGCCTCTCAAAATACTGGAATTACAGACATGAGCCACCTCGCCGAGGCTGCTTTAGTTTGTTTGTTGAGCCATTGCTGCAAAAGAGAGTTATCACTTTGGTGAGTAATAACTAAATAATGACAGTCCAGGTGAACCCACTGGCAGAAACTCCATCCTTTGTTCCTATGCCCCCTGCATCGTTAGGCTGCAGATGGCTGGTGAAACGATAGCCTTCATGGAGGTATCAAAAAGGAGAGAAAACAAGCCCAACTCTTCGTTCTTTCTATGTTCTGTTGAAAGCTCCTACATCATCTTTAAGCCACTTGGATTTCATCATCCTGGTTCTATTCCTACAGACCTTCTTCCTGACTTCCATAGAAATGGTGCCTTTGGTTAAATCCTTATATAATTGTGCTACCTTGGGAAAGTTCCTTTGTCTCTCTAAAAATAAATTTATTTCCCTATTGGTTCTATATTTCATAATCTTATAATCCTTGTTTTATGTGGCTCAAATAAATGTACCCTTCACCTAGAAGTGCCTCATTTGCTGTGGGGTGGATATTAGCGGTGATGCAAAGGTTGCAATTTGTAAACTCTACTAATGTGCTTTCCATTTTTGCCTTTTTGTGAGCATATCCTTCTTGCTAGGCATCCTGAAGCATTCTGAGGTATCCAGGGTCCTAAGGCAGAGGTGGGGTGGGGAGGGGCTTCTGAACTATAGGTGCGAAATGCAAAATATTGAGCTACTAAGCAAAGTGCAAAGGGAAAGAAAGAGGCCATGTTGAGCTATTTACAAGCACAGGGGATCTTTCTTTCTTTCAAGACAACAGCTGTAAAGACCATACTTTGTTGAGTGGACAAAAGGATTCTTTAAGTCAAAACGTCCCAAATGGAAAGAGTTATCATTTAACATATTATAAGGCCGCTTTCTCTACATGCACATACACAGACACACACATACACAACAAGGTACAACAGATTTTAATTTTATGCCAAGAGTAGAGAGAACTCACGATACAAGATAACGTTTTATATCCTGGCTGCACATTAGAAACAATTTACAAAACACTTTTACACGCAAGACATACCCAGATCTGTGACTGAGAATCTGCAGGCCCCAATCATCAGCATTTTTTAAAAGCTTCCCTGGTACAGTAAAGTCTAAGAACCACTGATGTAGGATAAAAAACAAGCTGTTCCTTCCAACCCGGGGACATGCAGGGAGAAGATATGGATGTGAGTAAAGCTGACAGTGCACTTGCCATATTCTGATACACTTTGTTTCTTTTTTGTTGTTGTTGTTTGTTTTTTCCTGATACCCTTTGATCTCCCTTCTCGGGTTACTGCCGAGGTGAGCTTACATGGGTTGAGTCACGCTGACGAAGATAGGGTTTAGTGCTTCTTACTCTTTTGGACAGCAGGAGGCGACATTTACACAGGTGTCCCACAGCAACCAGGGTGGACACCTGTGGAGGCAGCATGTATGTCTGAATTAGCAGAAGATTCCACTCCCTGGATCCCTGGGGAGGAGTACAGATGGCAGGCAATAGAGCCTGGCAGACTTCCCACAGGGTTGCTGCAGCCTGAGTTACTTGCTAGCAACAGGAGGCAGAGCAGAATGCTTGGGCTAGGCTTGGAAGAGGAGTCCCCATCAGACATCTAGTGGCAGCAATTGCTGAGGTGGGGCTAAGTCCATAGGGAAGACCAGCAGTCCTCCAACAAGCTGGAAGAGACAAGACCAGGAAATGTTCCAGGGACAAAACTGCATATCAAATGGAGGAGATTTTGTGGCTGGATGAAGACAAATTGCAACCAGTGGAAATCAGCCATGCACAGGCAAGGACCAGCAAGAGTCCAGGGCCCCCATCCCCTCATAAACTCATCCACCATCTTGGAGGAAGAGGAAGATGAGTAGAGTGCTCATCAACTGAGCATCTACCCAAAGGGTATAAGGTGCCCATAAGTGATTGTTTAAAACAGGTGTGTTAAGCAATTCCACTTTACTAGACCAGATATCTAAACTGAAAGGAACTTGTTTAGCAATAGACTGAAATATTTTAAATTGGAAATTAGGTTTTCTAGCTATTGTGTGCTGTTTATGAGAAGATTTGATTCTCTGCAGAAAACTAAAGAGTCATATTTTTAAAATCAGTCTATGAATAGAATGCAAGTTAAGTGAATACAACAGTTTAGCAGGGAAGAGGATGAGCTATTATTGGTACACAAGTGTGAATTCCTCTGCTACAAAGAGAGGTAAGAGGATAGATAAATAAATTGGTTACTCTTTTCTTTTGCACACTTGGAAATAATGTGAATAAATGTTCAACTCTGTTACCATAACTGTTTTCATGAAACTCACCAGCACTTTATTCAAAAGCTTGTCATTAAAAAAAAAAAAAAGTTTAATCATAGATATAGCAGCTGCATGGGAATGTATTTGCTTCACATAACTCTCCAACCATTTAAAGAAAAACACATAGAATTCAAGCATGCCTCTAGGTTAAAGAATGGCAGCTGTCACCTCATTTATCTTTGCGTTAACAGCATGACAATTAACACAGTCCAAGGTTGGCCTGGCTGGGGTGAATGTGATTGCTTAGAATGCTGGATGCCCCTTGGCAGTGACCACTGTGTTGCTTAAGTGGTACAAAGAACCAGAATATGGCAAGGTTGAGAACTTGTGTGTGATGTGATTCCTTCATGTCTTGGAACTTTTATGACATGCTGAGGCTGGAGTGAGCAGGTCATGAAACAGCTCTGAAGGTAGCACCACATTGCTCAGAAGAGCCCAGGGGAAACCTGGGTCATTTATTCACCCACTGAATAAAGGAAAGCTCATGGAATCAGAATAGAGGCACTGCATTAATCTTACAATGTCTAGAAAAGACAAGTGAAGGCCAAAAGTGACAGGAAAAATCTAAGAGAGGCACTGTCTAGAAAAAGAGTGAATAATTGAAACAATGGATGAATAAATTGTTGGATGGATTCAGCAGGAATTAAGCATTAAATAAAAATAAATAATGAGAGAAATAGATTATAATCTGTTTAATAAAAAAAGGAATCTATGAGTCTAGGTTAAGATAAATGAATAGGGATATGATAAAGCTCTTCTTTACCACATAATGTCAATTGATAGACTATAGAAGAAATGGTGGAATTAGAACATTACTATTTTATAATGATAACTGTAACAATTCATTCAAGAAATATTAATGCCCAGCACTTTGGGAGGCTGATGCAGGAGAATTGCTTGAGGGCATGAGTTCAAGACCAGCCTGGGAAACACAGCAAGACCTGGTCTCTGCAAAAACAGTTTAAAAGTAGCTGGGTATGTTGGCTGTGCCTGTAGTCCCAGCTGCTTGGGAGGCTGAGGTGGGAGGACCACTTGATCCTAGGAGTTGGAGGCTGCAATGAGCTATGATTGCACCACTGTACTCCAGCCTGGGCAAGAGAGCAAGATTCTGCCTAAAAGAAAAAAAAAAAAAAAAAGGAAAGAAAGAAAAGAAAAGAAAAAAAAAGAAATATCAATGAACACTGAAAACAGTGGATACAAATTTGATGAGGAATGGAATATTTACATAGTACCAAAGTACCTCTGTACAAAATTCTTATTGATTACAACAGAGAAACTTGGAATACCCTGCCTTAACCAAGTGATCAAGGTTACCAAGCCAGGAGAAAAATCCACCACCAGATGGGATGCAGAGACAAGAACACAGAAATTATATTTGTAGTGTTCCTGCTACAAATGCATAATCCAAATCTAATCATCAGCAAACATAAGACAAACCCAACAAGCAAACTAACTGGCATGAAACCAAAAATGTCAAGGTCCTAAAAGGACAGTCCAAGAAAGGCTGAGGGATGATTTCAGATTTAAAGAGACCCCTGTCCCCTCCCCCAGAAAAACATGAAACTAAACACAATGCATGATTCTTCACTGAATCTTTCCACTGTGAAGGACATTATAAGGACAACTGGCAAACTTTGAAGGGGATCTGTGGCAGTTACATGCTAAGTTGAAGTTCCTGATTTTGGTGGCTATACTGTGATTATGTAAGAGAATATCCTTCTTTGTAGAAAATACACACACAAGTATGTCAACAACTGTCTTCAAATAGCTTAGGAAAAACAAAAGTTCATGGACTTTTAAAAAATTATTCTTAAGATTAAGAGTATTTCAAAATTAAAAAAACATATTATACATGGATTAATGAGTTTTGAATAAGTAGAAATATTTTGTTAATAAATTGGTGAAAATACACATTCACAGTCACTTGGAATAACTTGGGAAATAAGTAAACCTCTATGTCTGCAGAAAAAAAAATACTAGCTATTCAAATAAATTGAATTTGTTAAGAAGTATGAACGAAGAAATATTGTCTTAGAGGAAAAAAATACTCTTGTTTTCTTTACATTGTTTTTAAAAAGGCAAAGATAAATAGCTACATTGCAGGGACAATTATCTTCTTTAAGAATATTTTTTTCAGAGTGAGACTGATTAAGGAGACTTTAAAAAATTGACATGCGTGTGTATGGAACATGTATTATTCAAGTCCAAATAGTTTCACATCAATGATCAGTGCACAAGTTGGTTTGATCATAGTATCTCAAGGCACATTAAAACTTTGAGTGCCTAGTCAGGTAGAGTTCAAAAAGCCTAGATAGGTATCTGTACTAACCCCTGGAGGAATTTTTAACTGGGCAATAAAAGTTATGTTAGAGTGATTGTTCTATGCACAGCTTCAATACACTGTTGTGATATAATTTGCCAAGTCTCCCACACTGAAGAGTTAGTGTAAGCCTTGATATGAGGAGGGCATTAATCTAGCTCAGTGGTTCCCACGCAGCGGTGATGCTGTCCCCCAGGGTGTATTAGGCAATGTCTGGAGGCATTTTTAGTTATCACTACTGAGGGTGATGTTCCTGGCATCCAGTGGGTAGAGGCCAGGGATGCTGTGAAACATCCACAAGGCACAGGACAACTCCACCACAGAGGATGGATCCAGCTCCAAATGTCAGTAATGCTGCGGCTGAGGGCAACTGAACTTGGTTCTTATGCAAATCACCCACTTTGGGGTAGGGTTAGCATGGGCAGGTCCCACTATGCTGGGTCCTATGGTCCAAGTGACTGGATTAGAATTAGATTCCAAGTGACTCAAAGAACAATAAGGAATTCCGTTGAGAAATCAGATTACTACAGAAGTATTCTAAGGGATATGATTTTTTATATACTTTCAAAAACCACATAATTATAAATACTAAAAGTTAATATTCTGGACTGCACATGGTGATTGACAATGTGATCTTTGGGACTCTGGCTGCCAAAGCCACCACAGCTGCACAATCTACAATCTATGAACAGAGTGATGCTGATCTCCAGGTCTCTCAGGCGGTGAAAATGTCATCCATTTCATGAACCAGAAGTCATTTAGAGGCAGGGAGCGAACATGTGAAAAGAAGGCAGTAAAATAAGGCATAAAACATTAATGGGATTTTCCAAGACACAGGTAGTGTAAAACTGTGACAACCAATCATGAGGACAAGAGACTTTGCTACTTCCACCTGCAAATCAGCTAAGATTTCTGGGTAAATAATAATTTCTTGGATGTTGTTATCATTGCAAGGTGGTTCTGTTTTGACGGGTTTGGGTAAGGCACTTGGGTTGCAAATTCTAATTTAGGGGTAGGACAATTTATAAATAAAATTAGTTCATTGTTTATTTCTCAATAAATAGTAAGGATTTTATTATAATGTGTTTATTTTCCCATCTTCACATAGCCCCAACTGTTTTTACTTGATATAAACTAACAAATTATGTTGCCATTATTTAATTTCTATCTTAAACATGTATAAAATAATAGGTTTTGGATGCATAGCCACTTTAAAAATTCACATATTTGGCTGGGCGTAGTGGCTCACACCTGTAATCCCAGCATTTGGGAGGCCGAGGCAGGCAGATCACCTGAGGTCAAGAGTTCAAGACCAGCCTGGCCAACATGGCAAAATCCCTTCTCTACTAAAAACACAAAAATTAGCTGGGCCTGGTGGTGCACACCTGTAATCTCAGCTACTCGGGAGGCTGAGGCAGGAGAATCACTTGAAGCTCGCAGGTGGAGGCTGCAGTGAGTTGAGATTGTGCCACTGCATTCCAGCCTAGGCAAAAAAGCCAAATTCCGTCTTGAAAGAGAAAAAAAAACACATATTGCTTATAATACTGTAATTCTGCACTAAATATCATAGCTTATCTGCCAAAATTTACAGTATCTAACTCATAAATATTCCCTTGAAACAAATTGCATCTCAAATATTTCTGCTGAACGATTTATTGTATTTCAGATCATGGAGAACAACCAGGGTTAAGCTAAGTCCAGGACATTCATGGAAAATAAAGGTTAGAATACAGACGCTAACATAAACATTCCAAACCTGAAGACCCAATGCAGGTTCAAGGCAGGGAACTTTGGATCACAGGTTCAAGGCCTAGCTGGAAAGGGGTTAGAGGGAGAGAATTGGTGGAGAGGAGGAATCATCTAGGGTAACTGATGACAAGACAGCACATTTTAAATTCACCTGTATAGGCAAGAAGTTGCAAGACACATAGAAAAGTTGGACTGGCTGGAAGGAAGTAGACAGTTCTGATCCATCCATGCCTTGCCATGTGTTATCTGCATTTGTTTAATGAAGGTATCCACTCATTTATCCATTTACCATTCATTTAACAGTAACTTATTGAAGTAATCTGTGAGAGACACCTGCCACCATGCCTAGCTAATTTTTGTATTTATAGCAGAGATGGGGTTTCACCAAGTTGGCCAGGATGGTCTCGGTCTTCTGACCTTGTGATCCACCTGCCTGGGCCTTCCAAAGTGCTGGGATTACAGGCATGAGTCACTGTGCCCGACCCCAGGCATGTTTTTCACAAACGTGAATTGTACTCTTAACCTTGGGAACCAATTGTCTTTTCCTGTGTCATGTCTGCGTAGTTCACTCACTCTAGGATACACACTCCCTTCTAGGAGGGATCTGTCTTGGTCATCTTCAGATCTGAGGCAAAAAACCAGCTTGGTACCTGACAGGTGATTTTTGTTAGGTTGGTGAAAAAGTAATATTTAGGTTTTAAAAAAGTCCTTATCTCTTTTTTTGTTTCAAATTTATGCTTAACATTTTGCTAGCAGTCTCTCTCAGAGGAGCTCCATTCCTACACTTTCCTGGAGGCTGCTGCTTTGTCTCAGGCTTTGTTAGTAGGCCCGCCTCTCCACACTAGCACATGAATCTTTTAAGAAGCCTAAGCGCCAATGCTTTTTCTAGAACACCACTAATGATCTGACTTTTCCACTCCCTGCAGTTCCTCCCAAGCCCTGTAGGCCTTTTTAACAGTGGCTCTTTACTCCTTACCAAAAATATTTCCTCATTCCTTTTTAACTCTTGAAATGGAATCCATAGGGAGCTAGATGACCTACACATATTATTATAAACATTACAGGAAATAAGGCCCGCCGCAATATAAATATTTTTGTAATGGATATTTTGAAAACAAAAGTATATTTGTGCATAGTTGTAAATGTGCCATAAATATACAAACTTCACCTGCAGCCTAATGTATGAATATAAACCAACAATTCAGACAAGAGGCACTGTCAAAACTGATATGATGTTCTCAAGCAGAGAAGCACTCTTAGTGGCATACCGAATAAAATAAAGTAAAATAATTCTTCAAGGCCAGGTGCACTGGTTCATACCTGTAATCCTAGCACTTCGGGAGGATAAGATGGGAGAATCACTTGATACCAGGAGTTCAAGACCAGACTGGGCAACATACTAAAACCCCATCTCTACAAAAAAATATATATATTAGCCGGGCATGATGGTGTGTGCCTGTACTCCTAGCTACGTGGGAGGCTGAGATTGGGGATCGGTTGAGCCCAGGAGCTGGAGAATGCAATAAGCTGTGATTGTGCACCCAGCCTAAGCAATAGAACAAGACCCCATCTCAAAAACAAACAAAAAGGCTGGGGATGGTGGTTCACACCTGCAATCCCAGCACTTTGAGAGGCCAAGATGGGGGATCACTTCAGACCAAGAGTTCAAGATCAGCCTGAGCAACATACTAAGAACCCATCTCTATAAAAAATTTTTTTTAAACATTAGCCAGGACTAGTGGCACATGGCTGCCTGTAGTCCCAGCTACTACTTGGGAGGCTAAGGTGGGAGAATCACTTTAGCCTAAGAGTTTGAGGCTGCAGTGATCTACGATTGTGCCAGTGCACTCCAGCCTGGGTGACAGAGCAAGATCCTGTCTCTAAAACAAGCAATCAAACAAATTTCTTCAAGCTACCCGCTGGTTGCTCTGCTAGAATATGCAGTATATGTTAAAACAAGATATAGAATGCCTGAGGTTTTTATGTAAACTGAAGTTTGTTGTTAGTGTTGGAGAATGACATACAATATCTTCTGGGGGTCATTCAAAATTTGTGTGTGACATGGATACTTCACTGTAGAGCAGAAACCTTCCATGCATTGCCTGTGCAGTCCCCCTCTAATTGTGACAACCAAACATGCCCCCACCCCAATATAAATACCCCTTAAGGAGCACTGAACCCCTGTTTGAGAACCACTGGTTCTCCTTTGACTCCTTCTCAGGTCCTTCAACACTATTTTAGAGAATGTTGCTATTGCTTTTGATCTTTCTTTCTCCTTTATTTGTACCATCTGAAACACAACCTGTTCACACTCTCAGCTTTTATTTCCTCCCATATAAATCCTTCATCTACACCTGTGTTTACTTTTGTATGGCTCAATATTTACAAATGAATTCCATTTCCATCTACACTCACATAGCTACATTTTCTTAAGAAATATCAGTGACATTTTTATTAGCCAAGTTAACACGCATTTAGTTTGATAGTAAGAATTAAAGGACATTTAGTTGGTGTAAGTGTAAAGAAATGTGAAGTGTTAGGCTCAGGCATATTGTTTATTGAATGCGAAATGGTAAAGGTAACAATGACATTTTAAAAGAATCTTGTGTTGTAATACGTTATTTAATAATTTCAGATATCAGAATTGCCAGAATATTCAATCATCATATGAAAAAAGTTAAAGTTAAAGCATTAGCTTTTTGTGTTCCATGAACATAAAGCACTGAGTTATTCATATGAACGAACTTGTTCTCATTCATCTAAGAAATAGGTGACTACTGCATTACTTGCTTGAGGTGACAGTATTGCCAGGATGGAAATTCTGTAATAAAATGCTGATTGTATCAGTGCTGCACTGCATAGCTGCTTCTTAACCTGGGGTTTCAAATGCTATTAGATAGCAACAGCCATTTATTATTGCTGGGCCCATGTATAACATTTCAGGGTAGAAAGGACCCATCTGTGTCCCTCCTCATATGGTGTTGACAAGACTTCTCAACTTCTCTCAACCTATGAATAAGTCCTAATAGAAGGCTTGGAATGAAGACAAATCCCTCAAGAGTTTAAACTTTATTAGATATACTAATCTCCATGATGACAGACGCCACCCATTCTCTCAGACCCTGAATTTTAGCTATACCATGAGCTTCACGGAGAGCAATTTAATCTCAGCTTAGTTCATTTCAATCAATATCTTTTTAGCACTATCCCTGTGCATACTGCACAAAGGCTCTGGAAACACAAAAATGGATGTGAAACGATCATGCACATTTCTATTCATGAGGAGTCATCAAAGTATTTTCACTCATCAGGCAGAAAAAAGGAGAGATCTTTCAAATGTAAGCTGAGGTTACTTCTGCTGAGTTGCATAAGAAAGAGAAGAAATCACTTCTTTGTATTCATGATCATGGCCACATTTGATTGGCACCTTCCCCTATGCTTGTAATAATACTTCTGAAAAAAAACAAGGCACTGACAATGACTGTAAAATAAAATATTTTTATGAGCCACAGAAGAGGCAGGTTGATCAAGAGAATAAAGGAACAAAAGGAATAAAGAAGATCTTTCTCCTGTATTTTTGGAAAATCATGTTTTAGGGTCCAGTGAAAAGCTGGATTAATTACTCATATCAGCTGAAAGATTCAGAACCTTGTTCCAGCATGTGGCTTTTCACACACCATCTGTATCCTAGCAATGTTGTCTTTAGCTCGGGGCAGTGGTGTGATTGGAAACAAGGAGCTTGAACCAATGTCAACATCCAGTTGATGCTAATGAGGAACATTAGGTTCTCAAACCTCATGTGATATAACCATCCCAGCAACATTACTTTTCCTACAAAGAACAGAACATGACTTCAGGTCACCTCTTCTCTCTCCTGCAACTCTCCCTTATACACAGCTGTGCATTTGTGGTCCTGATCAAAGGAAAAAAGCTAACAGAATGGTAATTGACCAGGAAAAGGCTTAAAAAATAATTCTGGACACAGGCTGGAAGCTAATTACATCCAGCCAAGTAAGGGCTGTAAACAAGGTCAAAAGTATAAGAAGGCCATGAAACCATGACATCCAGCTGGATCAGAAGAGAACAGAGATGAACTCAGGGTTAGAGACATCCAGAGAAGAGCAGGGAAATTACAAGGAAGAAAGCAAAGTCGGGGTAAACAGATTGTTCTTGCAGGGGATGAAGGGAAGGGCAGCGCAACCAATCTTGCTTTGGAAACAAAAGTTTACTAATTATATTTATGTCTCTCCACGTCATAAGATGGAAGCTTCTCAAAGTGGAAGTTTTATTTGTTAATTTTCTCAGTAAAGCTGATAAAATCTATAGGTACTAAGACCCACACTTGTATATAACCTGAGTTTCCCTGTCAGACTCCACAAACTGATGCTGAGATGCTGTTGGTAGAAGGTGATCTGAACTTTTTTTCTGAGTTGACTGCATGAACAATAAAGATTATTAACAAAATAAAACTTCATATGTTTTCCTACATCTCTATAATCTGTCTCTAGATGGAATACTTCTTTTTCTCCTGGCCTTTGCTGTACTGAGTTTTGTCACTCCATGTCCCTTGATTGTATCATAGAATTTATGTAGCAGCTGAAACAAGCAATCCAACCCCAAATGGAAAACCCTCCTGGTCTTTGTCACTCAGAATTCATCATGTTGTTTTCCTTGTCCTTCAGGGACTACCAACACTTGTATCTTGCTTACGTGTTTCAGTTCACTACCCTTAACCTCCTGGCTTTTACACTCAGCTTGCCATATAGTGATAGCAATTGCTAAATTTTCTTTTCTCCAGACATGCCATAGAATCTATTAAATTGATTTTTTTTCTTGTCTACTGTAGGACAAATTCTCCTTTATTCACAAATCCAGTTTAGCAGAAATTTATATTCATACCTAACCAAAACCGACATCACACTCTTAGCTTCTGACTTTTCATGATAGCTTCTGATAGTAAGGTGGGCCAGAGGAAAAAAAAATGTGGAAAACAGAAACCTAGAACAAAGGGAAACTCCATATTCACTTGAAGCTCCTTCTGTTGCTAACTTCCTTTAGTCTCTATCTGTCTGTGGTTGTCATCTAATTTTTACCTTCAAGCTTTTTGTGTTTTCTTTTTATTCCTCTTTTTTAAAAAAATTCTTAGCCCTCTGCCAGGAGCTGTCCCCTTCCTGTGTCAAACAGATGGGCTTACTCTAACTCCTTCAGATACTTAATTGATTCCTGAACCATTTTAACACTCACATAACTCCACAGATTTGTTCTTAGCGGGAATAAAAGAACCATCAAGCACCTCCCAAACATTTTTCCCCTCTATTAAGCAAACAGTTGAATAATAGCAACCTTAGAAGCCAAGTAAATGTTCCCAAAATAAATGTTTGCTTTGCCGGAAAATATTTCTAAAAGTATTTCAATTGCAGTAATAAAACAAATACCTGCAAAATGGACAAAAAAGCATCAAATATATTTTTAGCAATCTTTTCTAAGCACCTGCTGTTGCTTATGTTGAATTTTTGACCTAATCAACAACCCGGTAGATACTGTGTGAAATTATTTGTTTCTCAACTCTCCCTATCACCTACAGAAAAGCTAGTAAAAATATTTTGTTTGCCAAAAGGAAGATATTTGCAGTTAGTATACAGCCATATCAAATTATTTTTAGTTGCTTACAATTCAATATGCACAGTTGCTATCTGATAGAAAAGGATTGAAAAAAAATTTTGAACTGGGAACATTAAAATATAGCTGTAGCAGGTCTTGATTTGACTGTAAACTGCCTAGAGTAAATACATATATATATATATATATATATATATATATATATATATATATATATATATTCCCACCTAAATTCTTATCAGGAATCAGTGCTTTTTTGACCAGTTAAAACAACTGCAATCTTGATGACTCCAGTTCCATAGGATTCATTTTTGTATTTGATAAGAAATTATATCAAAATCTATTCATACATAAGTCAACTTGCTTAACTGACATGGAAAAGGACTAGGTTTTGTCCAAACTATGATTTAATTTAACAATAACACTTAGTCCTATATCATCTATTTTAATATGTATTATGCTGCAAAAACATATCTTCAGAAATATTTTAAATGTATCCCTATAAGTTTTTTCTTTTGAAATTTATAACTAACACCTAATACTTCTAATAATGTAAATGTTGACAATTGTACTCCACTAGAAATCTGTTACAATCTATAATTACTTTCATAGTTACTAAATTAGAAGTCCTTAAAACTACATAAATATTCTAAAATTTGCTTCAGTTGTTCTCAACCAGTGGCAATTTTACACACGCACACCCCCACCCCCATACCCAAGAAGGGGACATTTGACAATGTTTGGAGATATTTTTGGTTGTCGGGATTGGAGCTGAGGTGCTATGGTATTTAATGGGTAGATGCCAGAGATTCTGCTAAACATCCTGTAATGCAGAGGACGGCCCTCTTGTAACAAAAAGCAATCCAACATACATTTCAGCAGTGCCAAGGTTGAAAAAACACAATTTAGTTTGAGCATGTATCTTCTGTTGATAAAACAAGTTTAGAACATCAGAAAAAACCCTTGTGAAATATATTCTTTAAAATTATTACTTATTCTGAAATATTCTACATAAATATGAATAAAGGAATAGGAATAACTAAAAAACTAGTAAACTTTGAACACAGTAGGATTCATGAATGTGAAGGTATACCCTTTATATATATTGAATTAGAGTTTTTGAGAAACTAATAATGTTTATATATTTTTACAGAATGTGGCTTTCTGTTTTCTGAAAGACAGTGAAGAAGTTCTTACAAAGGCATTTCAGTTTGATGAGTTTTCAGGAAAGAAAAGATTCAAGAGTTAAGCAAAATTTGATGAGTTTTATTCAATTTCCTATAAAATATCATATGGATTTCAAAATTAATAGTGGGATCCACATAAAAAACGAGTAAGGGGTCATTCTGCATTCTAGATATTAGGAGTACTTGTCATATATTAAAAGAGGAACTGATGTTTCTCATGTCTAAAATGTTGATAGATTTTTTTTTATTATAGAATCTAGTCTCGGTTGCTAATTGAGCTAGCATCAAGTAAAGATTTCATATTACTTGAAGTAAGAGTGTTAAAATTGGGGAACATTTTAAATCCTCATCAATAATAGGACAAATTGAAAATCACTTGCTTAGAATGTAACAGAATGTGAAGAAAGGAACAGGGCATCACTTCTGCACTACTTCTGGCAAATGTCTGCAGTACAGATATAATTAGGAGGAAACAGCAGACAAACCCAAATTGAGGGGCATTCTATGAAATAACTGGCTGGTATGTTTTAATTGTGCTATGACCAGGAAAGTCTAAGAAAGATGAGAAATCAGACTGAAGGAGACTAAGAGACATGAAAACTCATGGCAAAGCATAATTCTAACTGGCTCCTTCTGCGGCAAAGCATTTGAATGCAGTCTGACCATTAGAAGAAGGTAGAAATATATCTGTGCCCATTTCCTGATTTTTGGGTCTTAGCTGTGTCTGTGTACAACAATCCTCTTCTGGGGAAATGTATGCTAAAATATTCAGGATATGAGGCATCAGATTGGAAACTTACCCTCAGATGTTTTAGGAAAAAAGAAAGCTCTTTGTATTCTATACTCAAATTTTTTGTAAGTTTTTGACTGCTTCAAAATAATATATGAGTAGTATGTCATGTCAAAATTAAATATATATTTATAAATTATTGTTTCAAAGTTATGCATATATATTTTAAGGGGGTACCAAGTCAACCCCAATAAAACCGCATGACTCAAGAAAAAAAATGATGTTCAATTTATCCACACTATAGGCTTTAGAAACTAAAATAAAATATTTTCATTTAAAATTATTACCATAAGAATATCTTACCATTGAATAAGAGAGGTACTTTATAATAGCTAATGATTGAAAACAACCCAAATGCCCATTAACAAAATGTCATGTAACTATATAATCATCACTTTTTAGCTACAAAAGAATGAACTACTGATACAAGTTATAACATGGATGGACCTAAAAGCATTATCCTGACTAACAGAAGCAAGGCATAAAAATGCCACATAGTATATTATTAGATTCATATGAAATGTCTTGAATAGAGAAGTCAATAAAAACAAAGTAAATTAGTGGTTGCCAGGAGCTGCGAGAAGGCTGGGATCACTGGGGATGATGGCTAAAAGATATGTGATTTTTTTCTGACATGATAAAAATATTCTACAGTTGACTGTGGTAATGGTGCACATCTCTGTGGATATACCTGATATGGTTCAGCTTTGTGTCCCCACCCAAATCTCATCTTGAATTGTAATCCCCAGGTGTTGAGGGGAGAATATAGTGGGAGGTGATTGTATCATGGGGACGGTTTCCCCCATGCTGGTCTCATGATAGTGAGTTATCATGAGATCTGATGGTTTTGTAAGTGTCTGGCAAGTTCTTCCTTCACTCACTCTTTTCTTTTCTGCTGCTATCTGAATAAGGTCCTCACTTCCCCTTCACCTTCCATCATGATTGTAAGTTTCCTGAGACTTCCCTAGCCATACAGAACTGTGAGTCAATTAAATGTCTTTCCTTTATAAAGTACCTAGTCTCGGGTATTTCTTTATAGCAGTGTGAAAAGGGACTAACACAATAGCAAAAGCCACAGAACTGTGCAATTTAGATGAGTGAATTAAGTGGCATATCACAATAAAACCATCTGAAGAAAAGAAAGATGGGTACTCTTTTTCTTCTCCCTTATTCCTTCAATTTTGTAAACTACATAATGTACACTGTTAATCATGTGTTCATTTATTGAGCAAATATCTTGCCACTGAATGTCGCTGAACTTAAATACAAGTAGGAACAGACATGGCAAGTGGGTATCAAATAACCTTTCTTATGTCTTAATCTTTTTTTTTTTTTTTTTTTTGAGATGGCTCTATCACCCAGGTTGGACTTTAATGGTGCAATCTCAGCTTGCTGCAACTTCTGCCTCCCAGGTTCAAGCAATTCTCCTGCCTCAGCCTCCCAAGTAGCTGGGAATACAGGCGTCTGCCACCATGCCCAGCTAATTTTTGTATCATCATACTTGTTTTTAAAAGTTATGCATTCCAAGGTTCATTAATATGAGTGAATAAATGAAAAAGGAATTATGTACATGGATTATATAACTCTGACATTTACATTTGTATCTTGATCTTTATTGAAGAGGGGAAATGTAGTGTATTCTGTTAAATAACTTGTGCCTTTATATTGTGATTTTACAGCATTTACACATTCCCAGTGTACGAAATATTTGGAAATCTACTAAATAGTGCTTTGTTCTTGGTATATGCCATATGTACAAAACATTCCATTGTAGTGATTATGGTATCATATTGTCACATTCTCCCAAAAAATTTTGACTGTGCCATTCTATCTTTGTCTCTTTCCCCCATTTTCCAGATATATTGGTAAGGAGACCAGAAATATGTTGCTTCAAAATGTGTATTTCATTTTTTTTCTTGTCTTATATTAAGAATGTAGACACCAGAAAAAATTCTTAGCTTCCTCAAAGGTTACTGTGACTATATTAGCACCACTTTTATCTTAGAGTCTAAGACTTAGGCTAGTGGTTTTTAAAATCTAGTCCCAGGATCAGCAGGAAAAGCATCACCCCAAAGCTATGATAAAATGCAAATTACAGAACTCCACCCCAGATCAACGGAATCAGAAACTCTGAGTGTGGGGCCCAGCAACCTGTTTTCACAAGCCCTTCAGGTCTTCTGATGGTCTGAGAAAGAATGTCTTGGATCATTAGTTTTTGAAGTCATTTTGTATGTAGAACTCATCTGAGAACCTGTTTAAAAATTCAGGCTCAAATAAATAAAAAATAAAAAATAAAAATTCAGGCTCCATCCTGATTCACAGGTTGTGCCAAAGCACCAGAAATTTGTGCTTTTAGAAGATCTCTGGTTGCTTCTAACTTAGGTAACTGGGGCAGGATGAGTGACTGCATGGTCAGTTTCTCTGCTGCATCAGCATTTATGAGAAATTTGACAATGACACAGCATGGGTGAAAGGATAGCTTTCACTGGAGATTGAGGGACGTTCAAAAGCCAAGGTCAATGAGAGATGCGAAGCCACTGCTTCTGTCAGCTCATCATCCTACAGAGAGGTGTGCAGAGGCTACCATGGCTAGACACACCATGAAGCTCTAGGCTGGACAACCTGCCACCTGATTGTTCTCCTCTGTGTATACAAAAAGCATGCGGGCAACCTTATCAGTGAAATAACACAGGAAAAGCAGGCAGGCAACATTATCAGTGAAATGACACACAAACTTCTTGGCTGCCTGGTCATCTGGAACTGGGCACCAGCCATTTATAGCTGCTGGACACCTGGAGACTTTGGAACCCAAAGGGTAGTTACAGGTCCTCCTGTCATGGGCAGCTGAGTTTGCATGCAGTTCCCTACTAGAAAATAGGGGAAGAAGTCCCCAGGTCCCCAGTGGGTCAGGATCCATGCAATTTAGAGATGTTAAAAACTTAGCTCACTGCACCTCAGGCATTTAGAGACCCTGTTTGCAGAAGTGTCTTCACAGACTATTACATAATGTCTAACATTTTGGATTTCCTTGATATGCTTTTTTTTCCCCATCTGCTGTCCTGGAAAAAAAAATAATTATATAAGGTCCTATTTTAGTCAATAGGTCTGCTATAAGAAAATACCATAGACTGGGTGGCTTATAAACACCAGACATTTATTGCTTACAGTTCTGGAGTTGGAAGTCCAAGATCAAGACTTGGTAGATTTCAGTGTCTGGTGAGGACCTAGTTCCTGGTTCATTGACAGCACCTTCTTGCTGTGTCCTCACATGTTGGAAGAGGCAAAGGAGCTCTCTGAGATCTCTTATATGAGGGCACTAATCCCATTCTTGAGGGCCCCACCCTTATACCTAATCAACTCTCAAATGCCTCACCTTCTGAAGCCATCATATTGGGAATACGGATTTCAACATAGAAATTTTAGAAGATACAAACATGCAGACTACAACAGTGCTTTATTTTTGAGATTCTATTTCCTTTCTAACCCTTAACCCATGTCCCACCTCCTATTGTATGCTACATGGTTCTAGAAAGTTCACACTGTTAGAGTATGAACTGAAGGACCCATATATGGCTACTACTTTGACTTTTTTCCATTTCTGAGTCAATGAAGGCCTTTTTGTGGGTCCATGAAGATGTGGTCAAGATGTTATATGAGGTATACTTCCTTCTTGCATGTTATAAATGAGGGTGGGTTGGTCCCTTCCAAAGCCTCTGCATAGAAAGAATATGACAGGCATGGCTGTTGAGTATTTATTTGCCTTTATAAGCCACAGGGCACTGAATGTAAATTGAAAAATTACACATTGATTAAAGTAGAGCTAGTATTTCTAGAGGAATTTTAAAGGTGTTTCCCTAAGATGTCTTGACGCAGGGCTAATAGGTGCTCCAATGTTTGCTCCTAACCAATATTAATTCATAACCAAACAGGAAGCAGTACAAGCACAAACTTTTGTTGCTTGGCAGGATTTGTCTCCATCTCAACAGTAAGTGAAACCTGGAGTCTTATTTCAACTTGTTGTATACCTTACAGAATTTGTTAAATATCTAGAAAATATTCATACAAGTATTTGAACATTCATTTGGCAAGCTACTGAGTTTTATTATAGAGTGGAATGTGGGCTTCATTATCTTTGGCATTTTGTTGTATTTTTAAAGCTGGATTTTATAGAATCCTCTTTAAATTATTATAGAGAGAAGTACCTGAAAAGATGAACCTTCCTAACAATGGGAGGCAAGATTCTAATGCTCAGAAGAGCCAAACCAAGCCACAAGCACCCCTAAAAGACTGAGCCTTAAATAAGGTTCAGGAGGCATGCTATACATTAAAATCATAGAGTCTGTATCTTCAAAGAAATTGGATTCACAGGGTAAGTTAAACACAAAAGTGGCTTGGATACATGAAGTATTTGGGTGATGTATCTTGAGTGAAGAAAGAACAAGCCACCCAGCACAAAGGCTTGGGTATTCAAAAGGAAGGCTGGAGGGCGAGATGAAGCCTTGTGTGGAAACAGATTTAAAATGGTAACAGAGCCCTAGCACCAGGACATCAGATGCCAGGTTCTCAGGCTGGTTTTTGTTGAGAGTGCACATTAAACATCCTTGCATGGATCCAGTGAATTAAGACATTGAGAAACAATTGAAAAGAGTCGATAAAATGAAGGTATCCCCTGAGTTTCTGGAATCTCTGAACTCTTAAGAACTCATTCTCTCTACTTTAGTTGGAACAAGAAAAGTCATTTTTGAATAAGAATGTCAACAGAGGAGACAGAAAGTGACAAGCATTATTTTTCAGTTTGAAGTGGAAAGTCAATTTGGCAACAATATTTCCACCTTGGTTTTTTCCAAGGGGACAGGGGCCAAGGTATAGGACATAGAATTAAGTTCCTAAATCCTGGTTGGGCGCGGTGGCTCACACCTGTAATCCCAGCACTTTGGGAAGCTGAGGCTGGCAGATCATGAAGTCAACAGATGAAGACCATCCTGGCCAACATGGTGAAACCCCCTCTCTACTAAAAATACAAAAATTAGCTTGGCGTGGTGGCAGGCGCCTGTAATCCCAGATACTCGGGAGGTTGAGGCAGGAGAATCGCTTGAACCCAGGAGGTGGAGTAAAGTGAGATTACATCACTGTACTCCAGCTCGGTGACAGAGCAAGACTCGATCTCAAAAAAAAGGAAGTTCCTAAATCCTGTGAGGTGCTACAGAGCATACCATTTGCCAAGGAATTTCCTCTTATCTAACTCAAGAAAAGCCCCAGTGCCTACCCAAAGAGAAGGACTGGGGTGCTTCTGACAAACCCACAGGCTGACCAAGTATGTGTGGTCAGGCATCTCTCAAGGGTCTTTACCTAGAGAGGAAGAATTTAGCTGCATTCAGGATGATTCAGGGCTTTTTGGTTTGGTGAAAATTTATAATAATGATAAATATATAAACTCAAGA
This sequence comes from Alouatta palliata, assembly GCA_004027835.1. Classification (NCBI taxonomy): domain Eukaryota; kingdom Metazoa; phylum Chordata; class Mammalia; order Primates; family Atelidae; genus Alouatta; species Alouatta palliata. Next base: position 143,593 of record PVKV010002491.1, read on the forward strand.
AATCTAAGACATTATTGCACTAATTGAATATCTTTAAAAAATAAAAAATAATCTAATGTTCAATAGTGAAAGTTAAATATCTACATTTGAATAAAGGAAAGAACTATTCTTAATAAATATTACCACAAACAAAAAAGTTCATTTTTATACTACAGAAAATATATCTTTAAACATTAGCTCAAGAAAGTCAGTATTGAATGCATAAAAAGGGCAGTTCATAGATTGGTCTTTTTTATTGTAGGACAGTGCCACCTGCAGGAACAACTCACATCCTTCATTTCAGAGTGAAGGTTTTTAGCAATCTAATTTTCTTGTGTTCAGTTTCATTAATTTTTAAGGTAATAGGCAGATGAGAATTCTGTTAGGCTATTTCATATTGAAATCATATTATATTTGTAACACCTATTCAGGTGACATGTAATGTGCAAAACTAAATCTTTAGTTTCATCTTAAGAAGAAAATTCTAAACTGCATATTAAAAATTTTTCTGCCTTCTTTCTTGGCTGAGAGCAGTGGCTCACCTTTGTAATCTGAGCATTTTGGGAGGCCGAGGCGGGCAGATCACGAGGTCAGGAGTTTGATACAAGCCTGCACAATATGGTGAAACCCCGTTCCTACTAAAACATACAAAAATTAGCCAGGCGTGGTGGCACACGCCTGTTGTCCCAGCTACTTGGAGGCTGAGACAGGAGAATCGCTTAAACCCGGGAGGTGGAGGTCACAGTAAGCCGAGATTGTACCACTGCACTCCAGCCTCGGTGACGGAGTGAGACTCCACCTCAAAACAACAAAAACAAAAAATAAAACAAAATTCTTCCAAGGGAAACTGTTTGCTAACCACATACACTTAATAGACACAATCCGCCTTGAAAGCAGTAAAAAAATCACAAACTAAACTTCACTAATGCTTGTCATCTCCCTTCCTTGGAGAAATGAAGTCCACATTCACAGAACTGATCCAAATATATCAGTGTATTTTGCATATTTTTTCTTGCTTTAAAACAACACTTTATCTAGTTATATGTTACCAACTACCCATACGTTTTATGTATTATAGATAATATAATCCCACAAAGGTACCCTATTCTTTGTCTAGTCTAGTGCATAGAAATCTAGTCTAGTCTGTTCTTGTATGGATTCTGAAAAGAGGGGTTTAAGAAAAAAATGGACAATATAAAACCTGAAAATCACTCAATGTATTTCTTCTTGCAGATACTGAAATGGATCCTGGAGGAAGGTATTTATTATGGATCAACACAAGTAAAAAGGAGGAGATGGAGACAGGATACGGTGCAGGGAAAAGATGAACTGCAGTGCAGCCTTGAACCACAGGAGCTAGGGAGTAAATGCCTGTTAGTGTTGTCCTATGCTGGATTAAAATGACTGGGTTTTACATACCTGCATGATGCTTTCTTTGGATGTGGGTCACCCTGGGAAAGACGTCTTTCTTCAGCCAAAGGAACCCCAAAGGATCTGCCTCCTAACCATACACCTGCACTGGCCAGCAAGACCATTCTTTTTTTTTTTTTTTTTTTTTTTTGAGTGGGAGTCTTGCTCTGTCACCCAGGCTGGAGTGCAGTGGTGCGAACTCGGCTCACTGCAACCTCCGCAGTTCAGGTGATTCTCTTGTCTCGGCCTCCTGAGGAGCTGGGATTATAGGCACACGCCACCATGCCCGGCTGATTTTTCTATTTTTAGTAGAGACAGGATTTCACCATGTTGGTCAGGTTGGTCTCAAACTCCTGACCTCGAGATCCACCCGCCTCAGCCTCCCAAAGTGCTGGGATTACAGGCGTGAGCCACTGCGTCCGGCCAAGACCATCCTTGACGGGTGATCTGGGTGGCATGTCATGAGTCCACCACACTCCATCCCCGGCACCCATCTCTGTTCAGGGAACACTTCTCTTAAAGATCCCAGCAGGCTTCTCCTTATAGGGTGAAAACTCAGCACAGAAAGGTTAAAAGAAAAGACTGAAGCCCCAGTGCAACATCTCATCTCAGTATCACATCTCACAGACATTCCTCTCCTGTCTCCTCTCAAAACCCTTCTAGACCCCATACCTTTGGCTATCATTTCTGCTGGTCGTGACTTGGAGTAACACAATTCCTCCCTCCTGGGGGTAACTGAGCCCAGTCACTATGTTCTTTGAAATCCAGGGATGTTGTCCCTGTTCATTTTGGTCACAGTAAATCCTGAGGTGACACCCTTCTTTCTCCCTGCTCCATTGTGTAACAGCATCATGATCTCTTCTAATAATGAAGGTCAGGATGGCACCACTTTCTCTTCTTGTGTATTGGAAACAATGAGCCTGAAGTGCCCAAGCAGCCTCTGTAGCTTATAAAATTAACAGGGTTCTTTCTTATTCCCTAGCATATATATGCTGCCTATGGGGGACTAGTAGTACCTCCAATTATGCAGAACCAAGAGTTGTAAGAATAGGAAGCACAAAGTCTCCCAGTGGGCCACTGGGAACAATGGTGAGTGGGGACCTTTCTACTTTGATCTCTTCATTTCAGGACCCATGTAATCTTCTCACTGGAGACATGGTACCATATTCAATCTCTGAATGTGTAGACCACATAGTGAAGGAGAGCATCCTGCCTTCGCAGGCAGCCTGACAATTGTCTAGTCAATCATTCATTTACCTTGTCCTTTCATACTTGTGTATCGTCCAGTCTCTATCTGATACGTATCCAGTGTTTAGCTTCTTATTCCTAAGCTCACCTGCTCTCAGATTCCTGCCTTGATATTGTTTTCCATTTTTCTCACAGAGTCAGGGTCACTATGTGAAGTTGTGCAATTGTGCATTGCCCAATACCGGGGCACACTTTGTGTAGTATTGCTCTGTATGAACAGTTCCTCTAAGAGTGGTGCCATTCTTACTGGTTGCAGTATGATGATGCCATCCCTACTGAACAATAAGAATATCTGTAAGTCCACAGCAGTGGCTCAGCGATGCCTTTTCATAACGAGAGGCTAATGAATCTTATTAGTTTGCAGAGAGACAAATGAATCTTATTAGTGATTTTTATCAGGACAAATCATTAATATTTGGCTATTGGAAATGCAACACAATTCATATAGTATATTTTCATGTAACAAAAGAAATTCTACCTGCTTTCATTATCACAACCCCTATTACCATCAATAAAGAAATCAATAAGCCACTAGGGTAAAAAAGAGAGTTTTTCTGAGGGTATACTCTGTGGGAGTGATAAGCACGTATTCTAACAGAGAAGACTGAAAGCTGCCTCTTTTAAGTTTTATAGTTTTCATTTCCTATGCTTTTTATCACTGATGGTAAAGGTCATAAAACCTTTTAAGAAATTTGCAATATCAAGGTGCATTCCCTGAGAAAAAGGTAATTATGGATGTGCACATATAGTTTCTGGGTGTTTATAGCCTCCCTAATGTCTATCCATAGGTTCTGGGAGATTAAATGGGTCCTGGAATTTGGTAGCTAGGGTGACACACACTGAATTTGGAGTCAGAAGGCTTGGTGATAATCTTGTTCTTCCATTTACTAACTGTATGACTTCCTGCAAGGCAATTCTGTGTACATTGCCAACTGTAGTGTGAATATAATTATTTTATAATTATATCTTTCATAGTGTTTATGAGCATCAGATGGGAAGACAAACTGGAAAACCTCTAGAAAAAGCTGGAGACATGCTTTGTTTTTTATAAGTGGGATTAATAAACATGTTGTTCATCTGGTACTTATCAGTATGAGTTTCTATAAATGGTTGCCTTTCTCTAATCCCTTCATGCTTATTGATCAGCCCAATCAATCTTCAAAACAGTTATGCCTTTCTCAGAAAATGAGTGAAGTGTTTTCCATTAGGATATTTCCCTATTACATGTGGGTAATAAAATCTCAATAATATCCACATGATTTTTAGGCAGCGGTGTGCTTAAACACACAACCAGTTTGATCATTTCTTGGTGACTGGTTTCAGAGGTTGTGCATATCCAAAGGCATGCAGTGTGAGCTGTAAGCCTGCCAGAGTAGCAGGAGAAAACCCAAAAAGATCTCCACAATTAGAGTCTTTGGTAGGATAAAGATGCTGATATTTGAAAAGATGAGGTTTCCTCTTGGGTTCATTGCTTAGTTGTGCTAATTCAAGAAACCAATTAATTAATACATAATCTTCAAACATCTACTAGATTCAAAGTATCATAACAGATACGCCATAGGGATGCACCAAAGTATGAGACAACACACCTGGGTCTCAAATATTTTACAATGAGCTTCCTTCTGGACTTGCCCTATGCAAATGAAATCTCATTTCAAAAGACATTGGATGAGGGTCAATGATTTGTGCTAAGAGAATAGAGAAGCAGTCAGAGCCCGCACACCCTGGCATGTGCAGGGGAAGCATCAAGTAGTGGTTGGGGCAGAGGACAGAGCTGGAAGCAAGAAGGCTAGCTGGGAGAGCTCAGATCATTTCCTGTATGGAGAATGGAGTAAGGGAGGCAGAAATAATGGCAGGAAGGTGGGCTCCAGGAAGGGCTCTTCAGGCAATTTTCTATTTTGCTGCTTAATAATTACTGATGGAGCCCTAAATGTATGGCAAAAAAGTGTTTTGTTTTGTTTTTTGGTTTTTGTTTTTTATGGTAAGGAAGGCTGTATCATTCTGCAGAGGAGTGAGGTGAATCAGCCCAGTGTGGCCTCAATCATTCCATCACTCATTTACTACTGCTACTACTACACACACACACAGATAAAATGCATATATCACAATATATTTACTACAATATAACTCTGAATCCTTTCTGAACCTTCTTAGTCCAATCTCTACTGTAATAAGATGCCTTTGCATGCCTACTCCATTGGGCTGATGGAAAAAGGATTAATGATAGAGTCTTTGGATGAGTTTAAAAAGTATTGAAAAAACATATGCAGTGAAAGAGAGAGGGAGAGAGAAATACGTTTCATGTTAATGTCTCAGATATGAGAATACTTTGGACACCAGACACAGGGGTAAACATTTCAATGGTTATTGAATCTTCAGTGGTGAACCCAATGGCCAAAGCTTGCTCTACTGGTATGAGTTCAGTCTGTACTCTAGTCCCCAATCTGTAGTTGGTGTGATTTGAGTTATGATTTTAGAATCTAGGCTCAGCACCAGGCCCTAAAGTTATTTTTCTGATGCACATATGAGATTTCTATCACAATCAGAAAAGTGACATGAATTGTGTAGAAGATTTCTCAGTTCCAGATGACTATTTCTATGGGCCACACACTACTGTCAGCCACATGCTTTTCATGAGAGTCACAAGGGAAAGTCAGGGAGAGCAGGCCATCCTTTCCCAAAAATTCTCTAGGGCACCAGGGCTTTAACAGGGTGTAGTGAAGACAGTGTCCTATTAGAGCAAATAAGAAGACAGGCTAGAGGTTTTAGAGGTGTCATTTTTTAAGCCTTAAGCAAAAAAGGCTTAACCGTAAGAAAAGAGGTTAAGAAAAACATGGAAAAAAAGATTTTATCTATTACATCTGAGCCACAGTGAATGTCACATATTTAATTAGCTCATTTCACTATATTATATGAGTCTAATTTTTACATCACCAATTGAGTATCTACATTCACTACACTGCAAAAGACATTTTCCAGAAGTCCACATATTTATCCACCTCTTAAGATGGTTTCAATGAACGGTTCATACATTGCAATCCTGAAAAATTGAGGTAATCATGCTTCATTTCTTCTCGCTCACAAACAGATGTTTTTCACTAGCTCATATCTTTGATACCTCTAGAACAGTTTTTGAAAAGTATAAATGTGTCACTTACAGGAAAGACACCAGCAATAGTTTCAATATCCATAACAAATGTGTCAGCAAAAGAGAGTGAAAAATGGAACACAAGTTTCCTCTTCCCTTGCTATAAACAATGAGCAAACCAAAATATTTTCTATAAAAACACATATTTTGTTTAAGAGCCAGTATCATGAACCCTGTGCTCTTTCCTATAAAATATTGCTTCCAATAATAGTTTGGGGGAGGAAAATATATTTAATAATTTTTAGTCAACTTAGTCCAATGTGCTAGAGCTTACATAAATCGTAATTTAGAAAACAACATCCTAGACAAAACAAGATGACAATGGTGAGGTTTTAAAAAAATCTCCATAAGTCTTTTCAAAAACTACACAAAGAAAATGGACACTGTGTTGGTTTCCCATTCCCGATATACCAAATGACCACAAACTTAGTGGCTGAAAACAAATCAGATTAATTATCAACTAGTTCTGGAAATAAAAAGTCCAAAACAGTATTCATGGGACTAAAATCAAAGTGCTGGTGGGGACACATTCCTTTCTGGAGGATTTAGGGGAGGATTTTTTGTTTCAATTTCTTTAAAGTCTTATAATATTAACACAGCATATCTCAAAGTTTATTGTTTGGGGTTAGGGTTGATGTTCGTAGCTACTCACTGTGCCTTTTCAATGTGGAGATTCAAATCATCTTTTGATGCTCTCTTTATCTCTTGAAGACATGGCAATACAATGGAGCAATATAGAAATTATTAAAATAATATGCTAAAAGAAAATGAATAAATAACTAATAACAATAATAAAGCATCTACAAGTAGCTAAGTAAGGATAAAATCCAAGAAGACCCTTCTGTGATGATTTGGTGATCCTCAGGGGTCAAGCATGAGTAAGCCCTGGGGGTCTTATGTCTTGTGATGGAGGTTCAAGAGAGGACACCCTTGGGTTTGACCTCCATCTCATGAACACAGATGCAGTTTGCATCTTAAGCAGGTATACATCATTATTCTAGGGCATACTCAACATGTGTTATCACTATGACTGACATAGAAGTTAAGACAGGAGCTTCTCAACTATAAAAAAAAGCCAATCCACTGAGCTGAGCCAGAGAAAACTGATGAGAATAATTAGAGCAGTTTTGATGCAGGTCTTACTGGAGAGTCTACCTCCAGGTGAGCCCACAAGCTCGACCAGATGTTCAGCTGCAATAAGACCTTCTATCTTAGTCTTCAGCTGGCTGAGCCAGATGGCGGGGAGATGTTATCTCTCCATCCCTCTTTCTCATTCATTTGTCAAATTTAAATCTTTTTCACCTTGGTCCCCAAGTAACTGAGAGCTGCAAAGTGCCCAGGTGTTGATGACAATGCAATCACTCCCTCTCAAAAGAGAGAAAGGGATAGTTCGGAGATGTCTGTGGCAAATAACTGGCAGTGTGGGTAGGGGGAATGTCTTAGTCTGTTTGTGATGCTCTCACAGAATAGCTGAGACTAGTAATTTATAAACAACAGACAGTTATTTCTCACAGTTCTGGAGGCTGGAAAGTCCGAGGTTAAGACACCTGTAGAGTCAGTGTCTAGTGAGAACTGCTCTCTGCTTCCATGACGGCAACTTGTGACTGTGTCCTCAACATGGCAGAAGGCAAAAGAGATGAGATAGTTCCCCAGAGCTCTTTTATAAGGGCACTAATCACCTGTTAATGGCCCCATCTCTTAATACCATCCCTGGCTTGGTTTCTCCTTTGCTTTCGCATCCTCCACCGTTAACTGATCCCAGAGCCTGTATATTGGGGTATGGATGTTCTGTTGCCAGGCCAACTTGGGAGGATATGATTGTACAGAATGTCCTCTTAGTGATGTGACCACAAGTCCCTTTAGCTGTTTGTTTTCCACATTTCTGTAGGTCAAGGTTCTCCTGTAACTGTAATAGGTCCATTGCCCCATGTGTGTGGTAAGTCACTGCCCTAAGACACTGGGTTGCAGCAGAGAAAGAGGTTTAATCATGGGGCTGGCAAATGAGGAGGTGAGAGGAAACCTTAAATCCATCTCTCCAAGGAGTTTGGGGCTAGGGGATTTAAGGGTTTTGGTGTGGGCTGAAGTGTGGAGATCACTGATTGGTAGAAGAGTGCAGGGTGAAGTCATGGGACAGGGGCATGAAGAAGCTGTGTTCTCATGCTGATGGGGTTCCTCTGTGGGGGTCTTCAAACTGGTTGGAGTCAGCTGATTCACTGGAATTCAAGATCTACTGAAGCAATTCTTAAACAGGAGCCTGTGATTCTAACATCAGAGATTCTTTCGATAGGAACAACAGGATGCAAATGGTCAGGGTCTAGTGCTACAGGACTTGTAGGAAGTAGGTGCAAGTGCAGCCTGAGGAATGCTGAATAATGACTCTATCCTTCTCCAGAACTCTTGGGAACCCCGTGAGGACAGCTTTGCTCCCCTGAGTAGCCCCAGAACTCTTGTGGAGCATCCACTAGGAATGTATAAGGTAAAGGAGTTGATTTTATTAGATCCTCACATTGCTCCAGGTTTATGAGTCACTACTTGTCCTCAAATACACTGAATACTAAGGTATTTCCTCAAGAAAAAAGAGTGGGCTCATCAAGTCAACACCACACTTTATTTCATCAAAGAGAACATTCCTTACACATCTATAGCATGTGAGCTTCTTCCTGACTCAAAATACCCATAAAGTCCTCTGATTAGACATGGGAGCAGGAACAGGGTTAAGGAAAGTGTTCAAGTCTCACTGCAGAGTATTTTCCTTTGGCCCCTAAGCACTTTCCTAGCCATAGCTTTAAAATAAATAAATAAAAGCCCTGGATTTCTCAGCGAACTCTCAACCTGTCATATGTTTTCAGCTATGGCTCTTGCCACCATTGAACTCAAATTCATTTTTAATAACATTTCTATACTTTTGCAAAATAGTTAACCCAGATGCAATACATTAAGAATAAAAAGCAAATGTCTTCATCAGACCCTGAATATGCTTCCCTCATAAAACATATCTGATCATAAATGTCTTAGGCTAGACGATGATGTATTGGAGCTGAGCTTTTCATGACCCACCGAAAGAAAGGCTACAAGCACAGGTGGGGGAGTTTATCAGCTGTCCTGATGATACAAGAGAGAACCCACTCATGTCTTCATCATAGTTGTACCCAAGGACAGTTTTTCTAATCACGCAATGTCAAGTTTTAGTACAAACAAGGTTGCACTTTCCTATTTTCTCTTTTCAGAATCACAAGTTAGTAACAAAGAAAAGAAATAAAAGAAAAAAGACCCTATAAAGCAACTTTATCCCATCTGTAACTGCAGAATACTCAGAAAGAATAGAAATGAAGGTTTACTGAAGACATAAGTGAGGCTACGATTTGTGAAAGTTGTGAGAATGAAATGGGGGTCACTAACATTAAGAAAATCCTAGCAAACAGAGTCAGTGAAAACTATGAAGAGAAGGTTCACATGTTTGTAGGTCTGATAACAAAAACTATCACAAAAGCCTGCAAAAGCTTCAACCTTGCACAAAGGTCACTGCAACCTTACACAAGAAATACTTCTATAAGGACATCTGCCAAGCAACTCCCTGTCCAAACCCGGACTGGTGTCACCTTTGTTACTGATTTTTGTAGCCAAAGATAATTATTTGCAAACAACTATGTCATCCTCATTTTTTCCTTTAAAAACCTTTGTCTTCCTTTACTTCCCTGAATATCCCTACAGTTTATTATAGTATGTGTGTTCCTATTGCAATGCTCTATTCCCAAATAAACATTTTTTCTTTTGGAGAGACTCTCTGTTATTTAGGTTGACAAAGTAAAATGTAGTGTTCACTATTTTGACTTCAGGGCATTTCCTTTAAGTCTCAGGCTCACCAGTGCATGTTTATATGGAACAAAAAGAGAATACCCATTATTTGAACAGACAGAGCCGCCATAAGACTGTGGGATTTAAAGATGGTGCATTCTAACTTCTTAAGCGTTTAAGTTTAACAGTGATTCCAGTGTGCTGAGATTCTTTTGTCTTTGGGAATGACCTCCTCGTGTTTGGGTGGTGGATCCCAAGGGTCTCTTTATAGAGACAGAGAATCCCCAAGTTCAAGGGGACCTTAAATATTAACCAGTCCCAAATCCATAGAGACAGAATCCAAAGATTCATGGTTGCCAAGGACCGGGAGAAGGGAAGATTGGAGGGTAATTACTAATGGGTTTTCTTTTTGAGGTGACGGAGAAGTTCTGGAATTAGATAGTGGTGATGGTGATACCCGTACACCCTTGGGAATATACTACAAACTAGTGAATAGTTATACTTTAAAGTGGTGAATTTTGGACCATGTGCAATATCTCAATAAAAATGAATTAAAAGTGTTAAATGTTAAAGTTATTTTGTGTGTGTGCACGCACACACACACGTGTCACCAGCCAGTCTACACATTCACGTGGTAATGCTCATATCAGAACCCCTGCCAGGGCATCATCCAGCTTATGTACAGACACCCTCAGGATAGAGCAAGGCACCACCTTCAAAGCAGCCCCTTCCATTGTTGAATGACTTTTGCTATTAGAAAAGAATCCTACCAGCCAGCCAAAATAGGCTTTGCTGTGGCTTTCACTCACTGGCACCAGTGTCACCCCCTTGCAGCTTTAGAAAATGACTTTATTAATCTTTATAAGAAAGATGCCTTAGCAACAACTTTCCCATTACTCCCGGATCATTCCTTCTCCAGATTAAATAACCTCAGTGTCTTCAACTACATATCCTGAAACTTGGTTTTGAGTCATCTTTCTCATTATTCTCCTCAAAGTGTGTTCAGTTCATCCAGCTTCTTTCAAAAGTGTGGTCTCTTGAGCTGAATGAAGTACTCCTGAGGTCATCTGATGCAGCTCTCCAAGAAGCACAACCAAAGCCCCCAACATCTCCCGTGACACTGTGGTGAACACCAAGAAGCTGTAAGATCAGATCAGATGTCTTCTCTCAAGTACGACTGCCAGATAAAACACAGGACTCCCTGTTTAATGTGAATTTCAGGTAAACAATGAAATATTTTTTGTACAATCATATCCCAAAGACTGCCTGAGACACACTTATACTAAGAAAAGGATTTGTTGTGTATCTGAAATTCGCATTTATTTGAGTGCCCTGCACTTTTCGGGTAGACTTCATATTTTAGAATGGGTTTAGAATCACAGCAAAATTGAGCAGCAAGTACATAAGGTTCCTATGTATCTCCTTCCCCAACAAACTCACATGCACACTTTCAATATCCCACATCAGACTGGTATGTTTGTTACCACTGATGAGCCAATACTGATACACCATTATAACCTAAAGTCCATAGTTTCCATTAGGGTTCACTATAGTGACAAATGTATAATGACAAGTATCCATCATTATAGTATCATACACAGTATTTGGACTGCCCTGAAAAATTCGCTGTGTGCTGCCAATTAATCCTTTCCTGCCCCAACCCCTGTAAACATTACTCATCTTACTGTCATCATACTTTTGCCTTTTCCATAACGTCATCTATATAGCAGGAATCATACAGCATGCAGCCTCTTCAGATTGGCTTTTTACACTTGGCAATATGCACTTCGGGTTCCTCCTGATCATTTCATGGCTTGCTAGATCATTTCTTAAAATTGCTGAATAGTATTCCATTTTATGAACGTACCACAATTTGTTTATGCACACGCCCACTGAAAGACATCTTAGTTGCTTCCAAATTTTAGCAATGATATATAAAGCTGCTTAAACATTTGCATACAAGTTTTTCTGTGGACATAAGTTTTCAATTCATCTGAGTAATTACCAAGGAGTATAATTTCTAGATGATACGGCATGTCTATGTTTAGTTTTGTAAGACTATGCTTAGTTTTGCAACATTTGGCAACCCTATTCTCATTGAGACACACCCTTTGGAAGAGGCAAAAAACAAGCATATACTTCAATGAGAAAAGGCTGTAAAGGACATCTGAAACTCATGTGTTCATTCATTCATCCGTTCATTGGACATTTATTGAGCACACTTATGTGTGAGACCCTGGAAGTACAAACAAACATATGTAATGGAAAAAATGCATGCTGTAAACAACGCAAAGCAGCATAACAAGGGCAGTAGGAAAGGCTCCCCATAAGCAAGTGACAGAACAAAGAAAAGACAGAGAAATTTTCCCTGTAGCGGCTTCAAGAGAGGCTCAGAGAGGTATGAACTAGCAATATAACACATTTATCCAATTAACATTTTTTACCCTTCTCCTCACTGGGTCTGAGGACACAGCTATTGTGAAACAGGTGACCTCGCCCAGTATCCTACAGATAAACAGCTAAAGCACGTTTGTGCAACTCAGAACTACAAGCTCTTCCTCATGATCTGGACAACAGGTGTCTTCAAAGAGTGGTAGTTTTTTCCCCCTATATTTTCCTTCCCTTCTCTTAATGGAGAATTATTTCTTCTACCCTAAAAAGGAAACATGACCATCAGTTTTCCAAATACAGAGGGAAATGCATGTGTGTGTAAACAGTGTTACTACCTAGTAGAATTTTAAGCCTTTAAGGATTTTTCCCCCTAACGATTGCAATTTCCTAAGTTAACATTCAGAACTTCAGTTACTACAGTCCTATGTGAGATTTTTGTTTCTTGTATCCAATGCGTTAGTTAGGTACTTCTTTATAGGCTTCTTAAGATTTACAGGTGTACCTGATCAAAAATAGCTGAAAAGCTCTGAGATGTTTTTTACTGGATAATTTATTCCATGTGTACCCAGCCTCCAAGCACTTGGCAAATGACCAAAAGATATGATTTGAAAAGCCGGAATAGCTTGTGCAATAAGTAGCCGACAGATAAAGAAAAATGGCAACTTTATGCTTTAATGGCAACGTAAACTATGTAGAAGGAACATTTATCAGTTCAACAAGAATTACTTTTCTTCACTCTCAACTCCTATTTTAACAAGTCTTCTCTTTCTAAAACGTAGGCATGTCTGCTCTAGTAATTAATTTGTTTATGGGTAACTAGTACATTGTGAGAATCTCTATAAGACATCATTCTCTGGCACATATTTTATCTTAATTCTGGATGGAAGATAATGATAACCAAGTGACCTGTTTGTTGACTAGGGCACACTTCAAAGCAGGTATGGATATTTGATTTAATGTACATTAGCAGGATGTCAATGCACGTGTTGTGTGAGTACTGAGACAGGCAAGTGGCGGGGCGAACTTCACTCCTTAAAATAGTGAGCTCAAGAGATGTAAACTACCTAAGTTGTCTGATCTTATTTCACACGCTCCTTTAAAATGATATGAAGCAAAAGAGATTTAACTGATTAGTGAAAAACTAGTAACAACGGATATCTACTTAATTAATGGAAAAGGAGAAGTTTCAATAAATTTCAAGGTAATGTTTTAATTAGGCAAATAAATTTAATTCTTGTGTTTGCATAAACACAGAGATTAGAGAATTGCTGTGTAGTCAACATTTATTCTTCCAAATGATCAATCATTCATTTATTTAGTACATATGTATTGTGCACCTCCTGCATGTCTGGAAACACACAAGATTCCAAAAACAAAACTAGGACTATGATAAAAGTTTTATTCTCAAGGGTAACAGTTAAGTAACAGCCACAATATGGGGTTTGAGAGGTACAGAACCACTAAAAGAGAAGAAAAGGGGCACAATTTTGTTTGAGAACTAATGGATTCCAGACAAGGTAAAGAATAAGGTGGTCTTTGACACAAACCTTTAAAGAGTAAGTAGGCACTTGCCACACATAGATGAAAGAGAGTGTAGCAGACAAAGACTAGACCAGTCATGATTATTAACTATCAGCCAGTCCATCTTTACCACTTACTTGCTATTCATTCCTGGACACAATTGATCTTAGGGAGGTAGTGAGTAGAATGGTGGTTACCAGAGGCTGGAAACAGTAGTGGGAATGACAGGGAAAAAGAAATGTTGGACAATGGATACAAACATACAGTTAGAGAGAAGAAGTAAGTTCTAGTGTTCAATATCACACTCGAGTAACTACAGTTATCCTGTATTTCAAAATACCTAGAAGAGATTTGCAGTGTTCTCAACACAAAAAGTGATAAAAGTTTGAGGTGATAATATCCCAACTACACTGATTTGATCTTTACATATTCATATATCAAAATATCACATTTACTCCATACATGTTTACAACTATTATATATCAGTTAAAATCATGAAGATATTGGTAACTAATAGCTAACATTTATTCAACATGTACCATGTGTCTAACCTTCTCACCATCATTGCTTCCCCTGACACTCACAGTAACCCTCTGACACAGATACCATCATCACTGTTTTACAAATATATAGGAAGAATTGATTTCAATGTGCTTTGGATGAGCAGCACTGAGAGAGCCCTGATTCACCTGGATAAGAACGCAATGCGCTGCCTGGTTCAATTTTACATGTCAGAGCTTTTGTGAGTGCAATAAATCAGGTGTGTGCACAGAAATCAGGGAAGAGTTAAGCTCCTCCTAAGAAGTGAGTGGAGTATTTTGTGATTTGACTGGATCACCTTAATTTGGATATCTTCATAAAGATATGAACTATCAATCCAAGGTGAAATTTTAACTAACATCAGGGAAATGAGATGGCCATTTCCCTCCAATGTCAGGAGAACTCCTCTCCAAGAGGCAGAGGCAAGAGACTCTGTTTCTTCTGGATTCCGGTTGCTGAAGGAAAGGACTTGCCACTGGTCTGTGGGCAAAATTTCTTGGGAGCTGTCTTTGCATATGACCTCTGAATTTTGTTCACTGCATCCTTGTTCTAAGAATATATCTAGTGCTTTGTGACTGTACATTTCAACATTCAGCTGTTGAGTGAGACAGTATTAGGAGACATGATGCCCTTGATGTAAGCCATTCTTCAAAGGAGGTGCTTATTATGGAACAAAAGAAAATATGTGCTTCAGTCTAGAATTTAAAAGCACTAACTGCAATTTTTCAAGCATATGTACGTAAATAAAAGTTATCTGTCTTACCATTTTCAGGAGAAAAGCGAATCTTCACGTTTTAGTGCAACTTGTTTCTGATATTCTAATCTAACATTTCATGATCATAAACAAGTATAAATTAAATGTTCTCTTTATGAAAAATAAAGCAGGGGCTATAGCACAGACGACGTGAGAAAAATAGTAACAACAAAAAAAAAAAAGAAATCAAGAGTGAATCCTGAAATAATCTATGGACTTGGGGTGATAACAATGTGTCAATGTAAGTTCATGGGGTGTAAGAAAGGCACCACTCTGGTGGGGGATATGGATAGTGGAAAATGCCATGGTGGGAGAACAGGGGTAAATGAGAAATCTCTAGACCTTCAGATCAATTTGTTGTGAGCTAAAAACAACTCTAAAAAATAAAGTCATATATATGTGTGTGTGCATATGTTCACATTATACATAAGTATATAATACACATATGTATATTATATGTGTATATATACATACATGTATATGCACATATACACATACACTCATATTTATATGTATACATGCATTTATACACACACATACACACACCCCTAATAACTTTCAAGGGCAAAAACTTTTTCCCTTCAGAATATCTGGCAAAGTGACTTCAAGTACACAGTTACTCACTTGAGGTAGTAAGGGGTGGTATAAATTTCAACTGTTCCATCACTAAGTGCATTGTGGACTTTTTCTCATCCTTCCACTATAGAATACACAGTCAAAGAGTCGGGTATGTACAATAAAACTCACATGCTTATTTAGCCTCTGTAACTACTGAAAGAGGTCTCAATGAAGGATCTTCTTAGAAACCTGAAGTAGTACTTAGACTTATATACCAACACACGATTTGGGTAAAAGGAAAATCCTTTATGAAAATTCAAACTTTAGGAATTAAATGTTCCCCACAAGGACTCACTTATTCCTGTATAAGTGATTGCAGGCAGAAAAACAGAAGCTGAATGAACTTTTTTTTTTTTCCCCCTTTTCTTAAATGTGTAAAATTTTGAAAAGATAAGAGTGGTATATAGGAGCCAATTAAAATGAAAAGAACAAGCAAAAATGAGAGGAAGTCACCCCTCTCCTCCCAATGGGGGTATGGCATTTTGAACGATTCATGAATACAATTTCAGAAACTCAGCGAAAGAATATATTTAACTGACTTACTCCAAATATATTCTGAATTTCATATTTACTAAATAAAGTGTTTCCAAATGAACACTTTGGATGTTGTTACGTGCAAAGACTGCACATTACAAAAGGAAAGGTAGGAGAATTCATTATTCAAGTTTTTAGATGCATGTATACTTAAACTTCCACATTCTTCAATATTAAACTTAAAAAACAAAGCACTCTGCATAATTTACCTTGCCACAGACATGAAATAATTGTAAACATACATAAATGTTAATAAAATACTTTCAGTCAATGCTAAAGGGAGGTATCATTGAATGGTGGACCAAAACAAACTAAATGGCATTTTGATGTCTTTGTGGAAATGACTGACCCACAAACCAGTGGCTCAGCACTGATATCCTGCTCAGTTGTTGTATTAGTCAGAGTTCTCCTAGAGGGACAGAACAAATAGGAGATACATATATAGGACATATATGTCCTATATATATATATAATAGGATATGTGTGTGTGTGTGTGTGTGTGTGTGTGTGTGTGTGTGTGTGTATTAACAACGGGGAGTATCAACTTACATGAACACAAGGTCCCATAATAAGCTGTCTCCAAGTTGAGGAGCAAGGAGAGTCAGTTCGAGTCCCAAAACTGAAGAATCAGGAGTCCAGTGTTCAAGAGCAGGAAGTACCCAGCAAGGGAGGAAGATGTAGGCTGGGAGGCTAGGCCTGTCCTGCCTTTTCAAATTTTTCTGCCTGCTTTATATTCACTGGAAGCTGATTTATGCCCACCAGATCAAGGGTGGATCTACTTTCCCCAGCCCACTGACTCAAATGTTAATCTCTTTTGGCAACACCTTCACAGACACACCCAGGATTAGTACTTTATATCCTTCACTCCAATCAAGTTGACACTCAGTATCAACCATCACAAGTCCACCCCTTGTCAACTTGAACCCATACACATCTCCTGAGATCATACATAATCTTCAAATAAAGACAATAATGAGGTCATAATTATGCCTAATGTAATACAACTATACTTTGTACGACCAGAAACACACCAATCCCCAATCCAAATACTATTACATAAAGTTAACAACACTTAAATGCTGGTATGATGTTAATAAATCTTGTGTCACATGATAAAGGGAAAAAAAGATAATTTCTTAGTACAAGTATATACATGCACAAACATGTTTTTAACAAAAGGAGGAGGAAATACAACAATTACGGTCCTTGTTTCTGCAGCTGGTCACGTGGTCATAGCTGGTACTGATGACCATCTTCTTCTACTACCCATTCTGTATTTCCTTTGACTTCAGCAAGCACCTCAGCAGGTTGTTTTTTTTTTTTTCCTGGTGGAGTGACCCAAACCTTCATTCCTGAAGAGCCCGGGTCATTTGCAGTCCTGTCTGGATTGGGCTGTTGTAGTTTCCCATTGACCTTAATCACAGGTCACGATAATACTAAGAGGTGCCCTAATGGGTCTCCTGTATTCCACGCATACTCTTCCTTATCTCTGTTGCGGAGTAGTAGACTGATTTCACCTTGACAGTCCGGGTCAGTCACCCCAGCCAACACTGTAACTCCATTCTTAGCCTGTTGACTTAAAGGTCAGAGGAGTCCAAAAGTGTCCTAGCAATCTTAACTTCCAGTTTAATGGGATCATTGTTGTGTCTCCTGGTGGCAGCGTTCCTCCCTCTGGAATTAACACCCCTAGGCCAGCAGAACATAATGTCATGGGAACAGGAAGCAAAAATTTTGCTAGTGGGTCACTAGGGGTGATGGCGAGTGGTGCCACTTCCACTTCCACTCCTTGATTCCTGGACCCATGAATCCTGGCTATGGGACAAACAGTACCATATATTGGACACTGATTCAGAGCATACATGGCCTTCTGGAGAACTTTGCCCAGCCTTGCAAAGTACTGTCACCTACTTGGCATTGTAATTGTGACTTCAAAAGGCCACTCCAGCTGCTTCAGGATGATGGGGAACATGGTAAGACCAGTGGATTCCATGAGCATGAGCCCATTGCTGCACTTCTTTAGGCATAAAGTGAGTGCCTTGGTCACAGGCAATGCTGTGTGGAATATCATGATGGTGGATAAGGCATTCCATGAGTCCACAGATGGTAGTCTTGGCAGAAGCATTGCGTGCAGGATAGGCAAACCCATATCTGGAGTAATTGTCTATTCCAGTGAGGACAAACCTCTGCCCTTTCCATGATGGAAGAGGCAAACCCCTATCTGGAGTAACTGTCTATTCCACTGAGGACAAACCTCTGCCCTTTCCATGATGGAAGAGGTCCAGTAGAATCAATCTGCCACCAGGTGGCTGACTGATCATCCAGAGGAATAGTGCCATATTGAGGGCTCAGTGTTACTCTCTGCTGCTGGCAAATTGGGCACTCAGCAGTGGCTGTAGCCAGGTTAGCCTTGGTGAGTGGAAGACCATGTTGCTGAGCCCATGTGTAACCTCCATCCTTGCCACCATGGCCACTATGCTCATGGGCCCATCGGGCAATGACAGGGATGGGTGGGGAAAGAGGCTGAGTGTAGTCCACAGAATGAGTCATTTTTCATTTGATTATTAAACTCCTCCTCTGCTTACTTCACCTGTTGGTGAGCACTCATATGGTATACAAATATCTTCAGTATTTTACCACTCAGAGAGGACCATCCACATACCTCTTCCACAAATTTCTTAGTCACCAATTTTCCAATCATGCTTCTTTTAAGCATGACCATCCAGCCAAACCATTGGCTACAACCCATAAATCAGTACATAATCTTCTTTTCCAAACAATGCCCTCACTCTAACAGTAGACACCTGGCGAGGCTGTGCATGCACCATCTGTTGCAGGTCAGCCACTCACATGTGTATGTTTTTCCACAATTTCAGCTCTTTCTCTACGGGAGGTAAGACTTTAACTCAGGGCAATGTTAGCAGATTTGAGGCTCAGTATCTGCTTTTAAAGCTGGAAGACAGAATCCCTGAGTTCATTATTTTCTTACATCACTTTGTCCACTGAACTTAGGAGCAACCAACCAGCTTCATTATGTTCCCTGGTTCTCCACATATGGCCAAAGGTATTATGTATAGAGTGACCAAACTTCTTGCCTTTCATGAGTGGTGAATCAGGAGTGTCAAATGCATTTATTTTGCATAACTTTCTAAACAGTTCATGCCAAGGACTATCAGTGTTCTCCATACTATTAGAAGTAGAGTCATTTGCATTTTTGGGTCGAATCATATTAGGCAGCCAACTCTAGAAACATCAAAACCAACAAAAGAACTCCATCCTTAATATTCTGTTCCTCTAGAACTACTCTTGGTACCAAAACCTGTATTAGTTAGGGTTCTCGTAGAGGGACAGAACTAATAGGAGATATATACATATATATATGTGTGTATGTGTGTGTGTGTGTGTGTGTGTATGTGTATATATGTGTGTGTGTGTATATATACATATATATATATATATATATATATGAAAAGAGGAGTTTATTAAGAAATAACTTACATGATCACAAGGTCCCATAATAGGCTGTCTCCAAGCTGAGGAGCAAGGAGAGCCAGTCTGAGTCCCAAAACTGAAGAACTTGGAGCCCAATGATCAAGAGCAGGAAGCATTCAGCATGGGAGTAAGTGGGAGGCTAGGCCCGTCTCACCTTTTCACATTTTTCTGCCTGCTTCGTATTTGCTGGAAGCTGATTAGATGGTACCCACCAGATTAAAAGTGGATCTGCCTTCCCCAGCCCATTTACTCAAAGGTTAATCTCTTTTGGCAACACCCACACAGACACACCCAGGATTAATACTTTGTATCCTTCAATCCAATCAAGTTGACACTCAGTATTAACCATCACAGTTGTCTTAATCATTTACAGTTTTTTTTTCAAGAACACAGATGTTAAGGTGCTTTTAATAATTTTATTAAGGCCATAGATTATATATAATTTTTTGAAGTTGTACTTTCATTGGAATTGCTTCTTTAACCTAAGGAGTAAATACAAAACAATGCACAGATAAAATAGGTTTTGTCTGCTTTTATTAGAGAAAAATGTACTTTTCCATGCCCATGCTTTCTACATTTTTGGAACTGACACAGATCCAGAGGTGAAATCTAAAACTAAATTATCTTTAACGTGAAAATTTAATTGACCATGTGTATAACTCTGCAATTGTTACTTTCTCATAGACCTGTCTCGGTTTCATTCAAAAGATAACGGAAACAAGGTCTAGCATTTAACAAACAGACTAATGATAGAAAAGATATACTGATTTATAAAAGAATTATCAAAACACTGTCATATTATTTAGTGTAGCTCAAGTTACGTTTGTATCATATAACACAGGTTCAAGTTTTTCCTTCAGTCATCAGAATAACAGAGGTTGAAGAGACAACTGAATAAGTGCCAACTCTTGCTGTGGCTGTTTTTTAAAAAAAGAAATTTAGTAACTGTAACACACATTTCTATAAATAAAACATTCCAGTGCTTACATCAATCTTGAGTCATTAAGATTAAATAAGCACTACTTACAGTCTCTGACACAATTTTATTTTGGAATACAACAATTTATTTTTTAAGTTGACACTCTTCACCAAAGAGTTGTTTCATGATACTCTTCCAAGCCCTCAATACTCTAAAATAAAAAGTCTAGTTCACTGACAAACCATCACTTTACATCTCACGTTTTAAACAGGGTAAATTAAATGTCAAAAGGAAACAGCTTCTCATATTCAAAGGAAGCTGGTTATTTATTTCAAATTTAAAAATTGTAATCAATACACGGAGCTCCAAATCCCTACTTAAATTTTTTAATGCCAGATTTCAGTGCAATATTATTATTATGGCAGGTCCATCAGTCACATACTTTGCTTGAAAAAAATGAGGCCAAGACGGAGCAAAGGCAGAAAAAAACTGGCAGTCCGATATCATAACATACTTTTTCACCAGGTAGTGACCCATTTATTATTGCTAATAGTCCACATAACACAGTTTCCATGGAAGAGATAAACTGTCTTTGAAATAGCATCCTTCATCGGGTAATACCTGAGGTTCATTCCCTCATGCCAAGGAAATCAAGGACATGGACAAATCTGAGGAGTAAGTTTAAGAGCGGAGGTTTAATAGGTGAAAGAAAAAGAGAATAGCTCTCTTTCCTGCAGAGAGAGAGGGGCGCCCAAGTGGGTCTTCTGGTTTTGTGGTGAAGTGCATGGGATTTTATGACTGACTTGAGGAGGTGGTGTCTGATTTACATAGGGCCCAAAGATTGGTTGGACCAGGTGTGATGTTTGCACAGCATGCAAAGTATCTGGCTGCCCCATGCTAATCTTTTCATTACGCAAATGGATTTTCTAGTGGGCTACTGCCATGTTGTCTGCTCCCTACTGCACATGTGGTTGGCAAGGAAAAGGGAAGATGGAGCCACCATGTTGGACATGCCTAGCTTTTAGTAGTCTTTTCCTATTAGCGCAGCTGCCATCATTCACCTGTGTAAGTGTCTAGCTTGCTTATCTATGTCTGCAGCTCGATTTTACAGGCTGCTCTCTGTTAGAAAAGAAATGCTTTGGGGGCTTCTTTTCATTAAAAAGGAAACCTTAACAAAGACTGGTACCAAACCACAAAGGCAATCCCAGATGAGCACCCAAATTTTTAATCTCCTAATGGGTTCACCTTGCCTGCTACCCAGACAGAGTCAACTTCTCAAAATGGGAATTACAATAGAGAAAGAGCGATTCACACAAAGCCGGCTATGTGGGAGACCAAAGTTTTAGTATTACTCAAATCAGTCTCTAGGAGCATTCCAGGAGCAGAGACTTTAACAACTTGGTGGATGGGGTGAAGCCAGTGAGCCAGGAGTGCTAACTGGTGAGGGATGACATCACAGGGAGTTGAAGCAGTCCTCTTGTGCTGAGTCAGTTCCTGGGTCGGGGGGCCACAAGATCTGATGACCCAGTTTACTGATCTCGGTGGTGCCAGCTGATCCATCAAGTTCAGGGTCTGCAAAATACCTCAGGCATTGATCTTAGGAGCAGTTTAGGGAGGGTCAGAATCTTGTAGCTTCCAGCTGCATGACTCCTAAACCATAATTTCTAATCTTGTGGCTAATATTAGTCCTACAAAGGCAATCTAGTCCCCAGGCAAAGAGGCCTGCTTTGGGAAAGGGTTGTTATAGTCCTTGTTTTAAACTATAAACTGAGTTTCTCCCAAAGTTAATTCAGCTTACGCCCAGAAATGAACAAGGGCAGCTTGAAGGTTGGAAGCAAGATGGAGCTGATTAAGTTAGATCTCTTTCACTGTCTCAGTCATAATTTTGCAAAGGCATTTTCAGGCACAGGCAGGGGCAAAACAATACAAAACAAAAAACCCAAATTCCAATTAATTATATCCTGTATTATACAAACAGTGACAAAGAAAAATAAGTACAATGAATGTAGAGCTCAGGAAAATATTTAGTGCATTTTTACACCCCTTTCCTATTGCATTTTCCTCATTTGGTTTTATTTTGCTCTTTCCAAGTTAGATGCTTGCTTATTTTAGTAGCTCTACATAATACCTGCTTAGTAAGTAGTCAATAAATATCACTGAAATTGACGTTCCAAAAGATGCAATTTCTAACAACGAATCTCAAAAGAAAGGAAAATAAGACTATAAACTGTCATGATAATCATGTGATGTAATAAAATATGAAACATAGCAAGTACAGTTTACCATAATTTATAGAATGGGTGTGTTCCTAAGCTGTCAAAAGCTAACATAATATTTTGAAATCATAGAACAATACTTCACATAATTCTCTGATAAAAATAAGTGTGGATTTGAAACTACCTTTGCAAAAATTATAACTGAGGAAATTATGACAGTGAAAGAGATCAGACCCAACTGAGCCAATCTCGCTTCTAACCTTTAAGCTGTCCTTCTTCATTACTGGGTATAGGCCAAACTAACCTTGGGAATAAATTTAGTTTCTCATTTAACTCTGAAACAAAATTGATAATGGCCCTGTCCTGAATAGACCCCCTTCTTGCCTAAGGACCAGTCTGCCTTTGTAGGAGTAACAAATTAGCTACAAGATTATAAATTACGGTTTAGGGGTCAGGCAATCTCTTGCTTCAAGTGTCTGAACCGCTCCAAATTGCTCCTGGGAATAACATCACTATTGTAAAATCTAAGATCAGTTATTGAGATAGTTTGCAAACCCTGTCCTTGATTGATCAGGTAGGCCCAATAATGCAGGAATAATTAAGGGAAAGGCAAGATGGGGGTGGATTAGTTTAGATCTCTTTCACTGTCATAATTTTCTCATTGTTATACGTTTTGCAAAGTCAGTTTCACAATGTGTGGAGTGCTCACTGCAACACATTATGCCAAGTATCCTCAGCTGCATTCCAAGATAAAAGGGTAGAAAGAATGTAAAAAACAGTTGCATCAGAAAGCTTCAGTGTTTTCAGTGGGCAAGGATCCCTGTGATAAGAAAATGCTGTTACATCCTTTAAGTGATGTTCCCAGATCATGATTTATGTGAATTATGCCCTTTCAATGTTTTCTTCCGCTTTTATCTAGAGATTCTGTACTTTCTAGTTTACAGTTATTTTAGTAATCTGTGTTTTTTTTTAATATATATACTTTTTATTGCATTTTAGGTTTGGGGGTACATGTGAAGAACATGCAAGATTGTTACATAGGTACACACATGGCAGTGTGATTTGCTGCCTT
>PVKV010002492.1:0-166992 GCA_004027835.1 Alouatta palliata
TCTTTCATCCCCAGACCCTTTCCTTTTTTCTTCCTGGGAAGCCCAAGGTCTTTCCTGCAAAGCAACCTCTAGAGGTCTGCTGTGGCATGCCAGTGACATCCAGGAAAGGCCCCACCTCATCTTAACACCAAAGGTAAGCATCCAAGGTAAGCATCCTGCAGTGAAGTAGGTCCAGAAATGGGTGACAGAATCTTTTTTTTAAAAAAATACCATTTCTCTTAGAAGAAAAATCTCAGTTTAAACTCTTGACAACCAGTTTCTCTGGTCAACTCCTGTTTCTGTAGTACATTTTTTTTCTTTTGTTTTGAGACAGAGTTTTTGCTCTTGTTGCCCAGGTTGAATCCAATGGTGAGATCTCAGCTCACTGCAACCTCCACCTCCTGGGTTCAAGTGATTCTCCTGCCTCAGCCTTCTGAGTAGCTGGGATTACAGGCATGTGCCACTATGCCAGGCTAATTTTTTGTATTTGTAGTAGAGACGGGGTTTCACCATATTGGCTAGGCTGGTATTGAACTCCTGACCTCAGGTGATCCACATGCCTCAGCCTCCCAAACTGCTGGGATTATAAGGGTGAGCCACCGCGCCCGGCTGTCTAGTACATTTTCACGTGAAGTGGGACAGACTTTTCCTCCCACTTTTGAGGACAGAAAACACCTAATTTTCACAGTCCAGATTCCCTATTTGTATTAAAATAATCTCTCCTTGTGTTTGTCAAACTCTGAAGTCTTTCTTGGCTGGTATGATTTTATCCTTTACAAAACATCTTACTCAATTTAGGATGAGAAAACAAACCCATGATAAACTTTCACTGTCCTTGGGTGTTTACCATAAACTCCCCTACCTCCTGCAGATACTTTTTGTTGTAGTCCTGTAAGATGTCGAATGAAAAGAACCCACTTTTCCAACTTTCTTTGCCTTGCATTGTATTGAGATTTTGCAAGGTTCTGAGCATGAGGAAATTAAGGAGGACCAGGACCAGACGTCTACAGATCTGTATGTTTCTAGAGAACAGGTATGTTTTACAGGACTCTGCAAAACATGGTTCGAAGCACTATGCTTCAGAGCAGAGTCAAAAGACCAAGTCATGTGAAGTGGCTTACAGTGAGGAGAAAAAATGACCTGGTGTCTTTTAGTTATGAAGTTGCTAATGCTCATCTTCAGGGAGAAATTCACGTTCGTTTCACTAACAACATATGCTTCCAATTGAATTCAAAAGCTCTGATGTTGCCAAATAGAAACGTACGCCTTTATTCATTCTCAAGTAGAATGAAATAAAATTGTCTATAAAATATTTATCAGATCTAGGCTGGTGCTTGAATTATAATATCTCCTGCAGACTTTAAAATGTCCTCTCTCTGCTTGTTTCATTATTGAGTAGGCAGACAAAATTTTTACTTAATGCAGTGACTATAATGTGTTTACTGGGATTAATTTACACACCCTTGAGGATTAATTTAATTCCTTTATGATAGCCATTTTTCCTGGGATATTTTTCCCCCAAAGGGTCACATCCAAATTTATTAGACTGTTACATGGGTCACAATAATTTGGGTGTAACTGAATAATTTATGCCCGTGTTTGCTAAGCCTGGCTGCCCATCAGAGTTACCTGGGGAATGTCTTAAAAATATAGATTTCCAGGTCCTTCCCCAGATCCAGTGAAGCAGAGTACAGCCTGGGAATTCTTGCATTTAAAGATGCTCCCCAGTGGGCCGGGGAGATTACATGCCTGTACTCTCAGCACTTTGGGAGGCTGAGGCAGGCGGATCACCTGAGGTCAGGAGTTCAAGACCAGCGTGGCCAACATGGTGAAACCCTGTCTTTAAAAAAATAAATTAATTAAAAAAATAAAAAAGAAAGATGCTCCCCAGTGATTCAGGTGTAGCAGCCTAGTTAGTGGATGAGGATTTGGGAACTGACCAATATTGTTTAGTTTCATGTGATTTTAAGGTAAAATATTATTGTTATTAGCTGTAGAAATTTCTGTTGCTAACACCACATGCCCTTGTCTCTTTTCCTCCTGCCACTCACCAGAATTGTCCAAGCTTCCCTTCCTATATTAGAAGTAGAAATGAGAGGAGGAGAATACCTGAGATGGAGGTTTGGAGTGGAACTGTGTTGTCACTGAAATAGCGGTCACAGTGACCAGAGAAGCCAGCAGGAGCAAACAGAACAGATCCCAGAGGAGGTTCTTGCTTTCCTTCCTGCTGGCCTAGCCTGTCCCAAACTCTTTGAGTCAGTGTTGCTCTAATGATTGGGTCACTGTAAACCCTCAGAAAAGCAAGGCTGGTCCTGGGTTATGTCCCTAGCTGAATTCGCCTTGCTCAATGATATGCATTGGTATCTGGGCACAGGACTTGAAAAACACTGACCAGTACAGTTGATTGATCAGTAGACATAGTTACACCATTTCAAAGCCATTGAGACCAAAATAGCCACAACAACGACAACAAAAACACCACAAAAAACCCTTAGGTGTTGTTGCCGTCTTCTTAACGCTAATGAGAGGCTTTTCTGTACTGAACAAAGGACATCCATCTCTTTTATTTATTTATTTATTTCTGAGATGGAGTCTCGCTCTATCACCCAGGCTGGAGTGCAGTGTCAGCTCATTGCAGCCTCTGCCTCCCAGGTTCAAGCAACTCTCCTGCCTCAGCTTCCTGAATAGCTAAGATTACAGGTGCCCACCACTACATCTTGATAATTTTTGTATTTTTAGTAGAGACAGGTTTTGCCATGTTGGTCAGGCTGGTCTTGAACTCCTGACCTCAGTTGATTCACCTGCCTCAGCCTCCCGAAGTGCTGGGGTTATAGGCGTGAGCCACTGTGCTCAGTCTACATCCATCTACTTTGAACTAAAAATTAATCTTCTGGTTCAATCTAAGATTTTATGAAAATAAATATATCTGTTAGAAAAGCCTTACCAGTGCTATAAAAACATTTTGAGGTGTACATTTTGGGAGCACATGGCAAGTTTCAACCATACAAAAGGCTTATGGTAAAAAACAAAGCTCCTTCTCATCCTTTCTAGGTTTTATTCCTTAGAGACACTCACTGACACTACTTTCTTGGCTGTTCTTTGAAAAACACTTTGTACTCATATCAAATACTAGCTCATCCATATACAGGCATTCCCTTATAAAACCAGTTGTTTTCAGCCTTTTTGCTATTATAATAATGCTCTAATGAACATGTATACATATACATACCTGTATCTGTGTCTCTGAACCATGGGGAAATATAACTGAAGTAGACATTTTGGGAAGGAAGGTTACTGGCTCAATGGGTTTTGATAAATAGTCCAAATTGCCCCTAAGGGCTTGTGCCAGTTTACCACTCACCAATAGTGTGAAAGTCATTTTACTGTATGCTCCTATTGTTTCTAAAAGCATTTTGTTTTTTGAGACAGAGTCTTGCACTATTGTCCAGGCTGGGGTGCAGTGGTGCGATACTGGCAAACTGCAACCTCTACTTCCCAGGTTCAAGCAGTTCTCCTGCCGCAGCCTCCCAAGTAGCTAGGTTTATAGGCATGTGTCACTACGCCCAGCTTATTTTTGTATTTTTAGTAGAGATGAGGTTTCACCATGTTGGCCAGGCTGGTCTCGAACTCTTGACCTCAGGTGATCCTCCCACCTTAGCCTCCTAAAGTGCTGGGATTACAGGCATGAGCCACTGCGCCTGACTTCTTTTTTTAGGGTCTTACTCTGATACCCAGGATGGAGTGCAATGGCATGATCAAGGCTCACTGCAGCCTTGAACTTCTGAGCTCAAGCGATCCTCCTACTTCAGTCTCCCAAGTAGCTGGGACTATAGATGCATGCCACCACATCCAGCTAATTTCTAAATTTTTTTTTTAGAGTTGGGGATCTCACTACATTGCCCAGGCTGGTCTCCAACCCTGTCTGGAACTCCTGGGCTCAAACGATCCTCCTATCTTCGCTTCCCAAAGTGCTGGGATTACAGGCATGAGCCACCACACCTGGCCCTCTAAAAGCTTTTTTGTTGATTTAGTGTGTTTTTCATGATATATAATATGTCATCTGCAGATCAAGATAATTTAACCTCCTTATTTTCTATTTTAATATCTCTATTTCTTTTTCTTGCATTAGTAATTTTAGAGCAATTTAGCCAATAATGATGAGAATAGTTATCTTTGTCTTTTTCCTGCCTCTAATGGAAAAGCTTCCATTATTTCCCCATTAAGCATAAAAATTTAAAAAAGATTTTTCTTTATGAAATTTCTTTTTTTTGAAAATTAGGAATAAAATGTTAAGTTTTATCAAATGTCTTTTTGGAGTCTATATAAATTATTCTATTAAAAATTATTTATTACATTAATTTAAGACAATGTTCAGGAAATCCAGGACTTTTGATTGCCTTGCATCTGTCAAACAATGTTACGGTTATAACATTTTTTTAATATGAAAAAATCCTAGAAACTATGAAAATGTCTCACACTAGGGAAATGGTTAAATAAATTACAGCACTTTCATGTAGTGAAAAACTATGCAGCTCTTATGAAAAATAATGAAGTAGATTATATATGCCAAGATGGATCAATTTGAGACCTGAGGTCAAGTAAAATGGCAAGTGCAATATAGTGTGTGTTCTTATTTGTATAAACAATAAAAAGGGACATCACATATAAATATGTATATATATGTACAAAGAAAAATTCCAGAAGGATGGAGGTCTACATCTGAGACAACTTACTGTGTCTGAATTAAAAGAAATCTTGTGTGTTTATTCCTTTTCCAGTGAGAAAAAGAATAACAAAACAAGTAATGTAATCATTACATGGGTGTGGTGGCTGGGTGTGGTGGCTCACACCCATAATCCCAGCACTTTGGGAGGCCAAGTCAAGGAGATTGATTGAGCCCAGGAGTTCGAGACCAACCCAGCAACATGGCAAAACCTCATTTCTACCAAAAAATACAAAAATTAGCTGGGCACAGTGGTGTGAGCCTGTAGGCCCAGCTACTCAGGAGGCTGAGATGGGAGGATCACTTGAGTCTGGGAGGTTGAACCTGCAGTAAGCTGTGTTTAGGTCTGGTGACAGAGTGAGACCTTGCCTCAAAAAAAAAGTAATGATTACATTTAAAAAAAAAATTTTGTTAATATTAAAAGTTTATATGCCAGTAAATAAAAGAGGCAAAACAAGCAATATTCAATGCAACTAATTATGGGTAAAATTTCCGTTCTTTGGTGTGGCTTTCTTGTTTTTTGTTTTGCGCCTGAGGAGAGAAGCTCATTCTTTCGTCCTACTGCTAGCTCTATGATGAATTACCAGATTCTGGAATTTTCCGCATACCTTTCTGTAGTAGGAGCTTATCCCAGCTGAGCCGGCCTCACTCTTGCATCTGAAGAAGTCACGTAGAGCTTTCATAGTAATTGTTCTCTGAATAGAGTTCCCAGCTCAAATCTTAATAGCAAATGGAAGATTCTTTGGTCTTGTGCAGGTAAAGACTCTTTTGGCTTGGATGAACAATAGGGAAATGATTTACTAAATTAGGGCCAGCATTATGCTGATATACCCTTTGTAAAAAAAAATTGTGATTATGAAACATATAGCAGGAGAAAATGCCTACCATAATCATAAGTGAAAACAGCGGATGAACAGATCACATGTACATTATGATTCTTTTTGAAAAACAAAAAGGGGATAGATTGATCAGCTAGTTTTTGCTAGAATGATTTAGTAAATTGGGTATTTGGGTTTTCTCCAAACATTGTGTTAATTTTGGCATTACATGAATGTATTGTGTTAAAAAGTTAAAAAGAAAGCAGTAAAACTTGTCTTTGAGATCCTAATACGAAAAAAGAAAATATATTTTCTTGTTTCCTTTTAACGTCCTGATATGAAGGAGGGAAGTGCCTGGGCTCAAGGTCACACATAGTTAAGAAACTCAAGACAGGATCGAGGTGCAGGGATGACTTCTTGATTACACTTCTGAGCACACAAATGGGGATTCTGCCGTGGCAAGGTTGGGCACAATTGTACTATAAGCATAAAATCCCATTATGGAGGGATTCCACCTGGAACTTCCTAATGGATGGCAGCCACTGTGGTTCGAGTTTATATCAGCGTGACTGGCCATGCTGCTCATTCATCATTCAACATGCCTCACTGTATCTTGATACAAGGCCCAACTGTTCTCTAGGCTGATATAAATTATTTGTTGTTGGGGGACAATAGTTTAGCAACGTAGGGAAAGCTTTAGAAAATTCTCCTTGAATGTCCAGAGAGGTTGGACTCTGAGAAATCTGACTGGTGACGATCGCTGGGAGGAGATTTGCCCCTTCCCTTACGCATTTTATCTCTCAGTTAATATGGTGACCAGCACTGCTCTCTGCTCATTAACTGCCAGGCGTATCAGGTAAGGCCCAGTGTTCCTCAAGTTCTTTCTTCCTATTCTAAAATAAGAAATAGTGGCCAGGGGTTTTTCTATTTCTGCCTCTTTCCAGGTGTGACTTTGTGTCGGTAGATAAAGTACTGTCATCCTTTGGCTAGTGCTGAACTACCCTGCTGCTTTGCTGACTGCTGCAGGAGCCTCACCTCCACTAGAATAAATCCTCTTGTCCCTCCTGTATGGTGTCCTTTCGGAAAAGTGGGTTTTCATAAGATGATGCTTGGAACCTTCCTACTTTGGTCAGTTCAGAGAATGACTAGATGGGGAAAGAAGTCACCAGCTCTGAGGTTTTGTGAATTAGCAGCTGAGACATATTGCAGGGAAAAGTAAAACCATGAAGTTTGAATTGGGAAAAGAACAGAACTTTGGGAAAACGTTTTATGCAGGGACATTTTTTGCAATCAACTTTTAGTCACATAATTGACCTTCGGCAAAAAGCTGAGAATAGCAGTGGAAGGAGTCAATGGAGAAATTCCAGGAAATGGTTGGCAAGGAAAAATCTCAGTAAAAGTAGCAAAGAGCACCTGTCTGAAATTTGAAAAATTTGAGTTTTCTTTTTTTTTTCCCCCCTCTGGAGAAAGGGATTATAAAATTAAACCAGTTGGGCTGGGCTCAGTGGCTCATGCCTGTAATCCCAGCACTTTGGGAGGCCGAGGTGGGCAGATCACCTGAGGTCAGGAGTTCGAGACCAGCCTGGCCAACATGGTGAAACCCTGTCTGTACTAAAAATATAAAAATAAGCCACGCATGGTGGTGCACGCCTGTAGTCCCAGCTACTTGGGAGACTAAGGCAGAATGGCTTGAACTTGGGACATGGAGGTTGCAGTGACCCGAGGTTGCACCACTGCACTCCAGCCTGGGACACAGAGAGACTCTGTCCTCCCAAAAAAAAGTTCCTGGGAAAATGGTATTAAAAGATAAATAATAAAAAATATAAACTTTATTTCTCAACGTAAGCACTGTCAAATTCAAGACACCTTTGTAAGTGATGACACCAGCCA
This sequence comes from Alouatta palliata, assembly GCA_004027835.1. NCBI lineage: Eukaryota > Metazoa > Chordata > Mammalia > Primates > Atelidae > Alouatta > Alouatta palliata. Next base: position 7,411 of record PVKV010002492.1, read on the forward strand.
TTTAGTCCATCCCTAAAGAACTGAGGGTCCTGAGAATTTAACAGAGTCTCACACTGTTGCCAGGGCAAGAGTGCAGTGTCGTGATCTTGGCTCACTGTAACCTCTGCCTCCCAGGGTCAAGCCATTCTCCTGCCTCAGCCTCCTAACTGGGATTATAGGTGCCCGCCACCACGACTGGCTAATTTTTTGTATTTTTAGTAGAGATGGGGTTTCACTATATTGGCCTGGCTGGTCTTGAATGCCTGACCTCATGATTCACCTGCCTTGGCCTCCCAAAGTGTTGGGATTACAGGTGTGAGCCACAGAGCCCAGCCTAAATTTTTATTTAATTATTATTTTTTGAGACAGGGTCTCTCTCTGTTGCCCAGGCTGGAGCGCTGTAGCATGATCTCTGCTCACTGCAACCTCCGCCCAACCCCTGGGGTCTGTTGATTCTCCCACTTCAATCTCCTGAGTAGCTGGGATTGCAGGCTCCCACCACCACGGCTGGCTAATGTTTTTGGTATTTTTTGTAGAGTTGGGGTTTCACCACATTGTCCAAGCTAGTCTCGAACTCCTGGACTCAAGCAATCTGCCTGCCTTGGCATCCCACAGTGCTGGGATTACAGCATGAGCTACCGTACCTGGCCTAAATTTTTTCTTAAGATAACAAAATTTAAAAGGTCAGAAGGGGCCAGGCGTAGTGGCTCATGCCTGTAATCCCAGACTTTGGGAGGCTGAGGCAGGTGGACTACCTGAGATCAGGAGTTTGAGATCAGCCTGGCCAACATGGTGAAACGCCATCTCTACTGAAAAAGAAAAAAATTAGCACACACCTATAGTCTCAGCTACTTGGGAGGCTGAGGCAGGGGAATTGCTTAAACCTGGGAGGCAGAGGTTGCAGTGAGCTGACATCATGCCACTGCACTCTAGCCTGAATGACAGAGTGAGACTCCGTCTCAAAAAAAAAAAAAAAAAAAAGATCAGAAGGAGCCGAATTAGGACTGCAAGATGGATGCCTACTGATTTCCCACTGAAACTCTAGAAAAATTGCCCTTGTTTGACGGGAAGAATGAGCAGGAGCATTGTTTTGGTGGAGAAGGACTCTCTGGTGATGCTTTCCTGGGTTTTTTTCTGAGGAAGCTTTGGCTAACTTTCTCAAAATACTCTCATAATAAGCAGATGTTATTGTTATTTGGCCCTCCAGAAGGTCAACAAGGAAAATGCCTTCAACATCCCAAAAACTGTTGCCATAACCTCTGTTCTTGACTGATGTGCTTTTGCTCTGAGTGGACCTCTATCTCTTGGTAGCCATTGCTTTGACTGTACTTTGTCTTCAAGATCTTACTGGTAGCGCCATATTTTTATCTCTTGTTACCATTCTTCAAAGAAATGCTTCAGGATCTTGGTCCCACTTAAGTTTCTGTTGAAACCTCTGCTCTTGTCTGCATCTGATCTGGGTGCAATGGTTTTGGCACCCACTGAATGGAAAGTTTGCTCAACTTTAATTTTTCATTCAGAATTTTGTAAGCTGAACCAGTTGAGATGTCTATAGTGTTGATTATTGTTTCTGCTGTTAATTGTCATCCTCTTTAATTACAGCACAAACAAGATGCTTTTTTTTTCTTCTTTTTGCCAAATGGACATGGATGATCTGCTGCTGTGGGCTTCATCTTCAGTAACATCTCATCCCTTCTTACAACAAGGCTGGGTGTGGTGGCTCGTGTTTGTAATCTCAGCACTTTGGGAGGCTGAGTGAGGAGGATTGCTTGAGGCCAGGAGTTTGAGACAAGCCTGGCCAACATAGCTAGACCTCCATCTCTACAAATTAAAAAACAAAAACAAAAAAACAAAAAACTAAGTTATCTATTTACAAACTGCTGATTTCTTTGGAGGCATTATTCCCATAAACTTTTTGTAAAGCATCATTGATCTCACCATTCTTCCACTCAAGCTTCACCATAAATTTGATATTTGTCCCTGTGTCAGTTTCAGCAGAATTCATGTTGCTCTGACAGAGGCTCTTTTCAAACTTATGTCTTACCCTTGTGAGTGCCTTAAACTAGATCCTGTTCAGACATGTAACAAGTTAGTACCAGTTTGTTTTTTGAAATCTATGCCTAGTTTTTTTCATAATATGCATTTTCCATGAACTTTTTTTTTTTTTTTTTTTTTTTTTTTGGAGACAGAGTCTTGCTCTGTCATCCAGGCTAGATTACAGTGGCATGATCATAGTTCACTGTAGCCTCAAGCTCTTTGTTCAAGGGGTCCCTCTGCCTCAGCCTCCCAAGTAGCTGAAACTACAGGAGTATATTACCATGCCAGGCTAAGTTTTATAGAGATGGGATCTCCCTATGTTGCCCAGGCTAGACTCAAACTTCTGGGCTCAAGTGATCCTCCTGCCTTGGCCTCCCAAAATGCTGGGATTATAGACGGGCACCACGGTGCCTGGCCTCTATGAACTGTGTGAAGATCCTGTGTGTGTGTGTGTGTGTGTGTGTGTGAGCTAGAGTGAGAGGGGTGATTTTATTTTTTACTTTATTCTGGAAAAAAATCTTTAAACAAAAACTTAAAATCATTAGGTAAGAGGAGTTGGAACTGCTCAAGTACCCATGAACCATAACCCTGAAATCAAATTCCCAGTCTCCAGGAAATGGAAGAATCCACCAGGTGCCCAAGGATGAATTGTGATTTGGGGCTTTGGGCATCAGGTTTCTCATTTGCCAAAGGAGCAGGCTGTTTCAGGGAATCGCTAAGCCCTTCTCAATGCTAGCCCAAGGACATTCGTTAGTTATGGTGCCAGTATGTGACAGAAGTGCCATCACCAAGCTCTGCAGGGGTTTTGACCAGTGCTCCAAGTGGTCCTCACAGAGTGGGTGGGGTGTGAGGCCAGCTGAGCGCTGCACCCAGTCATGCCCCTCAGTGTCTTCTCTTTCCTACCTTCCCTTCCAGAGTGCCTGGTTTCCCCCATGGCAGCTTTGAGGCCATGCCCACGTTTTAGAAAAGTCTTTGCATTTCACGAGCTGCCTTCAAGGTCCATATGAGACAATTTAGTAACTGAAGAGAGGCAAGTTTCCACTTAACGTCTGGGCATTTTGCATTTGTCTATTTGTCCCATGATGCTTTTGAGCAATGACCAGACTCAGATAAGTTTTGGTACTTGTGGTGGGCATCTGTTTTGGTTTGACCAGCATCTGTTTCCCTGCCATTGGGAAACAGCAGCCAGCTTTTCCTCTGGGGGAACTACCCTGACTTCACTGCCTGGAGTCTTGAGGGAACTATCAATCAAGGAGCCTTGGGTGGGCGAGATTTGAGACCCATGGCAGGCCAGTCAGACTCTTCAAGGGAATTTGATCATGGGTGGAATGATGTCAGATCAGAAAAATAATTCATCAAGTCCAACAAAGCATCATTAATTCCTATTACTTCAAGTCGCACACTGAGGAGACTGCAGTGGACTGAATGTTTGTGTCTTCCTCAAATTTGTATGTTGAAATATTAACCCGCGGTGTGACGGTGTTAGGATGTGGGCTTTGGGAGGTGATAAGGTTGTTAAAGTGGATACCTCTCCCTCTCTTTTTTATTTTTTGCCAGAGTCTCATTCCTGTCTTGAAGGCTGGAGTGCAATGGCGCAATCTCAGCTCACTGCAACCTCTGCCTCCCAGGTTCAAGCAATTCTACTTCCTCAGCCTCCCCAGTAGCTGGGATTATAGGTGTGCACCATCATGCCTGGCTAATTTTTATATTTTTAGCACAGATGGGGTTTCACTATGTTGGCTAGGCTGGTCTCAAACTCCTGACCTTACGTGATAGGTAGAGCCCTCTTGAATGGGATTACTGCTATTATAAAAGGGACTCCAGAGAGCTCTCTTTCTCTTTTCTGCCATATGAAGACATGAGAAGTAATCTGAATTTTCAACCCAGAAGAGGGGCCTTTGCCAGAACCTGATCATGCTGGCACCCTCATCTTGGACTTCCAGCCTGTGGAGCTATGAGAAATAAATTTCTGTTGTTTCTAAGCCACATTGCCTATGGTACTTCGTTAGAGCAGCCCCAGCTAAGACAGAGGCATAGTAGCTTTTGGAGTGTGGCCTGTGGAGCTGGATTGAGTCAGAGACCCACTTGCTAAAGAAACCACCACTTACTAAATAAGCCCTGGGGCAACCTTATTAACCCCCTGTGCCTCAGTTTCCTCAGACTGCAAAAGGGAATACTAGTCTTTCCTTCATAGGGTTCTTGTGACATGATTAGTGCAGGTGTATTAGCCAGGGCTCTTAAGTAGGAACCACTCTGAGTATTTTAAGCAGAACCAAATTGATGCATGGAACTAGGAACATAAAAACCAATGAAAGGCTAGAGAAGCTGGTCCTAGGCTGCCGGAATTATTTCTGGAGCATGCTTCCCAGTTGGCCTGCTGGGAGCTGCCTCCTTTGCCATCATCGGGAAGGAAGACTGTAGACCATCAAGGGGTGACTGACTTCAAGAATGCAATGCCATAACTGTGACCCAGAGACCAGGTAGCCACGTGGCTGCTACATAGCCACCTCTCATCACTCAAGAAGATGGAGACTGGGCTGGGTGTGATGGTTCATGCCTGTCATCCCAGCACTTTGGGAGGCCAAGTCAGAGGGATTACCTGAGGTCAGGAGTTCAAGACCAGCCTGACCAACATGGAGAAACCTCCATCTCTACTAAAAATACAAAATGAGCGAGGTGTAGTGGTGCCACATGTAATCCCAGCTACTTGGGTGGCTGAGGCAGGAGAATTGCTTGAACCCAGGAGGCGGAGGTTGCAGTGAGCCAAGATTGTGCCATTGCTCTCCAGCCTGGGCAACAAGAGCGAAACTTCGTCTCAGAAAAAAAAAAAAATAAAGAAGAAGTTGGCGACTGGACAGTGGACAGTATTCTTCCCAAAAACATCAAGATTATGGGGGTTCACTTTGTACTGCTGAAACAATGGTAAAAGTGCTTGCATTTATAACAAGTGATGCAACTTGCAATGAGTGATCTAACTCTGAGGACCCTCTCAGCTTTATAATTTTATAATTCCCAAGTCACATGCAAGTCACATGCAAAAGTCAGTTCCATTAACTTGTAATTATGCATCATATCTTTTCTGATTATAAAGAGGGAGGACTGTAATTCATGGGCCCTCCAGGAGACTAGAAGCATTTATTACCTGCATCTTACTGACTCCCTTTCAAGGAGTTACTGACTCATTTCAATGCAGTTATGACAGTGTAATTCACTTTTGCGATACTGGCCTGGTTGGCAGTGTGATCACATATGCTGTTGAGGCTCTCACTGTACCAAAGGAGAAGCATCTGAACCCCAGCAACATGAGTCTGGCAGGGAGGAGGGAGAGAAGGAGGACGAGATGGGAAGGATTACTTGAGATCAGAGCTGTAGTGAGCTGTGATTGCGCCACTGCATTCCAGCCTGGGCAATAAGAGCGAGACCCTATCTCAAACAACAAAAACAGGTCCCAGTTACTCTGAGCAGCAAGTCTACTAAACCAGCATTTCTTTCACTTGAATGGTGTATAGACCTTTCTTTTTCTTAAATCAGAAAAGAAATTCTTACAATCTAAATATTAAAGTTTTTATTGTAACTAAATATGTGAAAATATGTAAAAAATATAAAATGATATATTTAATTTATAAAGTGATATATGTAATCACATATATATAATGATATGATAAAACAGTAGAGTGTTGTATCAAGAACACAATTTCTGGAGTGAGACCCACTTGGGTTTAAATCCTAGAACTGTCACTTACATGAGGCATAACCTCAGACAAGTTAATTTCTCTATGCCTCAGTTTACTGACTGGTAAGACAAAGGAAACAGTATCTATCTCAAAGGATTGTTTTGAGGATTGAAAAATCCATGAAAAAGGCTTAGCACAGTGCCTGACATGTAGCAAGCACTAATTAGTACCACCTAATATAGTTCTATAAAAACAAAGCTGATGTATGGATGAAGCCAAACGCAACTGCAAAACCAGTATTATACGAGTAAAGCAACGTTAGTTTAAAATGACAGATGATGCTTTTGTCCTGAAACTAATGGGCCATGTTGGGTTTAATGGTAGGAAGATGTGGTTTCAGATCCAGTTCTATAGTTACTGTCTTTGGCCTTCGGGTTCAATGCTAATGTGGAGAATACCTGTTAGATTTGCCTTGTTTGCTAGCTCAGAATAATCAGACATCATAGTCAATTAAAACTCTGCCCTTAAGCATTCCTGAAATGCCGACTTTAATGAAAGGCCACTCGATCACTCTGAGGAACTGTCTTGTTCACTCTAAAGTTAGTATTGCCACATGCTGGAAATCTGCCTTTAAGAAGTGCCTAATTGCATAATTGCTAGAATGAGGAACAGAAAGGTTTTCACTGCCATATTCATAACAAATTTTGCAAGGTGGTAGGTGCAATATGGGGTCCATGAACGTGAGAATGTTGCTTTCACTGTTCCACTTTTGTTTTGAGCTTTTGGACAACAAAATGCTGGGCACTCTATTTAAATCATTTTGGATCCTTCATGGTTCATCACCACATGATATCATTTGGCCATCACTTAAAGAGAGTGTTTATAAATACAGACTGTAAATTATGTGGCAGAGGCCAGGTGCGGTGGTTCACGCCTGTAATCCCAGCAGTTTGGGAGGCCGAGGCGGGCGGATGACCTGAGGTCAGGAGTTCAATACCAGCTTCGCCAACATGGTTAAACCCCATCTCTACTAAAAATATAAAAAGTGAGCAGGGTGTGGTGGTGGGCACCTGTAATCCCAGCTACTCCAGAGGCTGAGGCAGAGAGAATTACTTGAACCCGGGAGGCAGAGGTTGCAGTGAGCCAAGATTGCACCACTGTACTCCAGCCTGGAGGACAGAGCAAGACTCCATAAATAAATAAATTATATGGTAGAATTTTTTTTTTTTTAAAGATTACCATCAAAGTGGAAAAAACAAAGCAAACCAATACTCTTGTGGAGAAATGGAGGCCCCCAGAATTCAAATCCTCTCTGACTTTGATAACTCAGTGCCTGGCATATATATAGTGGGTGCTCAGTACCTATTTGTTTCTGGATGAGGAAAAGACTCGAATGAGGGAAGTGAAGGCAGTCACCCGTTCCTTGTGTGTTAGGTCAGCATGGTGGGGGGCAGGTGAGATGCTGGGATCTAGAGGTATTGTGGACCCCCAGGGCTCACCATGGCACTCCAGCTCTGGATACCTTCAGGGAACAATTAGGAGCAGGGATGGTTGGGTCCGGGATGTCAGGTCTGGAGAGGATGACCTAATTATAAGCACAGTGGGCAGAGGGTGGGGCCAAGATCCTACCATCCGGATTGCACCAGAAACTGGGACTGCCTGGCCCCGAGGCTGGGCCTGTAGATGAAAACAGATCTGGGCAAACCGGTCCAGGTCCAGTGTGGAGGCATGAAATGAGATAATTTCCACCTGAGAAATGGGAAGAATCATACCTGATACATTTATATGAATACTCTTACTGCCTCTATTTTGCTCAATTGGGGGGAAAATTAATTTTAACCTGAAGTTTGGGGCAAACAGTACCCAGTACATACAAGTTTCTCCAACAGAACAAGGTGACCCACAGGTAGCCCACAGTGTTAAACAGATTCCGGGGCTCCAGGCCCAAGAGGTTAGGATTCATTAAGTCTCTTTTAGAGCCCTGGTATCTGCATTTTCGACAAGCCCCACCCACACCCACCGGCCCCATCAGGTGATTGGGATGCAGGAGGGCCGCAGCCCTGCCTTAACATACACTGATTCGACTTCTTTAAAGATTCAACAGACCTGGCTGAGCTAAATAAGCTTCTGAGTTAATTAATGAAACAGCCAGACTATCTTTATCGATTTCCTCCCATGTACAGGTCTGTGCACAGAGAGAGTCTTAGCAAGAGAGGCAATTGTCTCCCATCCTCCCTCACTTTGCGCCCCACATTCAGTACCTGCTATCTTTTTCCGGCAATTAAACCTTCCTCTTGTGCCCCAGTTTGACTCACTGGGCACCTGTGTTGTTCCCCTCTGCCAGAATCTGCATTGGTATTTGTCTCTTTGTTCCTCTGGAATCAGACTTCCAGGCTGCAGCCAGGACTTGGGTCTCACCTGAACCCTGTCTGTTTCCTGCTGTCACACTTTCTGAAGCTGCAGGGGACTCATGAACTGGTGGCCCCTGCCTACCCTCAGTCCCCCTGTGTTAGCAGCCCTGCTGGGTCCCTGGCGCACCATTCCTGTCCCTACCCTAGGCTGATGGCCTAAGTGTGATCCCAAAACATCCTGCCCTGATCAGGCTGGAGGCGTGTGTTTCTGGGAGAGAGGAGCTGGTTCCTTTCTTGGGAATTTGGAAATGTGGAGTCTAGCCATGGGTACTGAAAGAGCATGAGGAACTTAGGTGCTAGTTTCGTAGTTTTGTTGGATTTATTACATAGTTGTTAAAAATCAACTTCCCATAACAACTAGTTTTAAGGAACATAATAAAAAGTACAGACAGCAGAAAAGAGAATGGCCAGTTCTTCACTGCATCAGTTCTGCTTTCCTGAGCTTGGGCTGTTTAGCTTAGCCTGGAATTCTGAGCCTGTGGTCGTTTCCATAGGTCTTATTTCTCCAAGGCAGCAGGTTCTGGCTAGAACAGCTCAATTGTCTGCCTCATGCATGCTGTGTCCCTCCGCACCTGGCTGGACGACCCCTCTACCTGCCAGCACACTCCATATCATGTCATTTTTCTTACTGGGATGGAGTTCCCTCCCCTGTGTGGGATGTGGCCCCAGGGGCTTGGGAACCTTCATTTGGGTATGAGCCCATCCCATGGCCAGCCATGCTCATGATGTGGCCTAATTTTATGCTTGTAAAAAGTGAAGTTTTAATGTGTCATTTAATTTTTAAAATATATTTTAAATTTCTTTTTGTAGAGATTGGGGGTCTCACTATGTTGCCCAGGCTGGTGTTGAACTCCCGGTCTCAAGTGATCCTCCCAGCTCCGCCTCCAAAAGCGCTGGAATTATAGGCATGAACTGCTGCAGTGGGCCCCTTCAGTTTTAATTTCTGATCTGTTCTTTTATTTAGGAAAAGCAGTTTCACTTCCTAATTTTTTTTATAAGACTGGGAACCATAAATATGAACCTTCTCCATTTCTGTCCTTTTAACAAACTTCAGAATTACCCGTGGAAATAAGTGTGATTTAAGAGGAAATGACATTTTTCTTTTCAGGATGCTGAAATTTTTACTTGAAGTCCTGATTATATGGAAATTTGTGCATAACTTTTGGTGGCGGGGCAGGGTAGAAAACAAAAGCGTTCTCTATCAGATTTCTGACATAAAAATTGCTAACCTTTATTTTTTCTATACCCTGCCATTATAAAGCGACAATCCATAAAATTATACTTCTTGTCAATGCACAGGCAGTGCCTGTCAGATTTCACACTCCTTGACGTCATTGCTGGTGTATGATTAGTGTGCACCTGTTTTTAATTCTAGGGTCTATCTTTTCCATCTTTTTTCTCCTTTGCTTTTCCCTTGCTGGTGTGTTCATCTCTTCAGCAGTTGAACCAGGTTGTTGTTGAAACCGCATCTTACCTCAGGGTCAGACTTTGCATCTACAGTGGTCATGTGGCTCATGCCTGTAATACTAGCACTTTGGAAGGCTGAGGCAGGAGGATTGCTTGAGGCCAGGAGTTCAAGACCAGCCTGGGCAACCTAGGGAGACTGTGTCTCTACAAAAAATAAAAATTATTAGCTGGGCACTGTGGCACACACCTGTAGCCCCAGCTACTTGGGGGCGAGGCAGGCACATTGCTTTAATCTGGGAGGTCAAGGCTGCAGAGAGCTATAATTGTGCCACAGCAATCCAGCCTGAGTGACAAGCGAGACTGCCACAAAAAAAAAAAAAAAAAAAAAAGAGAAACATTTATTGACAGTGACCTAACTGTAAGACTCTGTGCTGGGTGCTATAAATAGGTAAAGGACAACTTTTCCTTACAATAATAAAAGAGAAAAACAATTTATAAAAATAATATAACCCATTGTCCAATGAAGGAAGTCCCATGCACTCTAGTTACGAAATCTCATGACACATATAAGGGAAGAAATTATTAGGATGACTTCTGTAGGATACAAAATTCTAGAGCTGGCAGAAAGTTTAGAAATTATTCCATATATGGACTTTGCAACCCACACTAAATACCAGATTTTACCCTGAGACCCAGTACACACGGACATAGATTTTACCCATAGACCCAGTACACACATGTAGTTGAAACACATTTTACAAACTATTTCCTTGCCATGTGCAATTGTCCTCTCACATGTTCTACTAATTTCATTTTATTCTATTATTTTAAAATGCAATTTGCAAGCCACACATTGATTTTCTGGCCCATGAAAGTCAAACTGTTGTTTGGAGTTTGAAAACACTGATTTGGCGCAGCCCCTCACCTAGGCATTATAGCTCTGAGGCCCAGGAAGGCAGTGTGGCATAGCTCAAGCTTCATGCCACAGTAGGGGCCCAGAGCTTACCGTCATTTTGTTCTCTTACCATGTTGGGTCACAGGCTTGGGAAAGTTCTTGGAGGAGAGCACTAGCCAAGTAGAACAAAATGACCTAATGGCTGATGTCAGGATTGCTGGCTTCCCTTCTTAATGGGCTGCTGAAATATATCTTATGGCCTCATGTGGGCTTCCTTTTCCTCTGACCAATAGTTTGTTCTGGTTTGCCTGAAACTGAGAGGTTTCCTGGGATGTGGAGCTGCCAGTGCTAAAACCAGGACAGTTTTGTGCAAACTGGGACAGTTAGAAGACATTTATGCCCTACTACCCATGGTAGATGAGGGAACACCATTTGACCTCCATGTGCAAACAGCTATAGGCACAACGAGCTATGATTTTGATCTTTGGTATGTATTTGGACAACCACTGGTGAATGAATTGCCTCTGCAAAACAATATAAGCCCAATGACATAGACTCTTTCCCATGTGTACCACTCTTCCCTATGCTACCAGAAAACACCACTTCAACCCTTCTCTACAATATTTTCCAGAATTGGCTTAGAAGTATTGGCCTAGGAATTCTTCTGGTTGCTTACTGGTCTTAGAGGTTGTAGATATTCTCTCTTCTCCCCTCAACCCTAAGGTTGTAGATATTCTCCCTCCTCCCACACCCAGGTTCAGTAACTTGCCCAAGGTTCTAGATATTCTAATGCAATGAATGAGTCTGGTAAAAAACACTGGTGGTAAGAAATGTTAAGAAATGATGACTCTACAGGTTAACAGCAAAGGTATTTGATTTAGATTTAAGATCTCACATTTCTTGTGGCTTTTTAACTTCCTATTTTCTGCCTTTGCCCTGCTGGTTTAGCCTTTGTATACGATGAGGTTGTTTCATCAACACAATGTCACCTAGTTGAAAGATGACTTCTCTGTTTCTGATACAACAGAGAAATATTGATACATTTTTTATTATTGACTATTTAAAAATATATCACATTAATTGTAGAGTGCTACAAAAAAACTGTCTCAGTAATTTTTTTTTTTTGAGACGAAGTCTTGCTTTGTTGCCCAGGTTGGAGTGAAGTGGCACCATCTTAGCGCACACTTTGCCTCCTAGGTTCAAGCGATTCCCTTGCCTCAGCCTCCTGAATGGCTGGGATTACAGATGTGCACCACCATGCCCAGCTAATTTTTGTATTTTTAGTAGAGATGAAGTTCCACCACGTTGGCCAGGCAGGTCTCCCAAAGTGCTAAGATTACAGGCGTGAGCCACCGTGCCCGGCCCTCGGTATTGTATTTTGTAGGTATCTTTGAGGTTATCTGAACCATAGGTCAGGCCAAGGAGGGAGCAGACGAAAGGCAAATGAGGCACTGTTATACTAGACACACTGTAAATGCGGATCCTAACATATAGGCATTGGGTGTAATGACGCTTATGATGTGTTTTTCTTGCTTGTTTTGTCCCCTCTGTGGAGTGGATAGATTTACTAAATCTACCCTCAAAAATCATTTCTGGAACTATTTCTCTGGATCTGCTTTTAGAGCCAGTACAAAAGCCATGTAGGAAAATTAATTCTCATTACATGGCAATCACATTGCCCTTTTGTTTTATAATCTGGGATATGCAATCACCAATCAGTTCCTAATGCCCTTGTTATTTACAAGAATTAAACTTACCCTCCAAATATGAAGATTTGCCACTACAGCAGATATTAAAAAGAACAGGCCTCAGGCTCTGTGTAGCATTTTAAAAGAGGAATTTTAAATGGTTTGAGCAATGGCATCATTGTTGGAATACAGATGTAGCCTCTTGAGGTTTGTACTAATGAGGATGCATAAGTTCTGATGTATTTGTTTAAAAATCTGTCACAGAACTTTAGAGGTTCTCTCTCTATAGACTCAAATACTGCAAAATAACTTGAACTGTGTGTCAGTTTGCTGTTGTTTGCATGCATAGCCTTCAGCCTGTGGAAATGTGTGAGTGGCTTTCTAAATGATTCTTAATGGAGCGTGAACATTTTTCATAACTCAAAATGATCATGTCATGTGTTTCATTGGATTCTTCATCGTTTTGTGATTTGAAACTGTTATGTCAATCTTTGAACCTATTTCTGGACACTGGGCCAGATTTGAGCAAATAAAGTAATTTATTGGGCCATGGAGCAAATCTTTACTGAGCACTTACTATGTGCTTGGCTATGTGGAAGGAATGATTCGAATGCTGCATGGTTCTAGTGAGTTAGATTTCCCTTTGTGTTTGAGGATTTCCTCTAACGTCAAGCATGGAATCAAATTCAAGCATTGTGAACACCATTCAAAAGAGAACCACAAAAATCCCCACAAGTCCTCTGTAAAGAGAAACCTTGCTTCTTCTAGCAAGTAGGATCTTTTTCAGATGACATGGGGTATACTTTTCTTCCTTGAACTCCACTAATCAAAGCATTAACTCGCCTTGAACAAGCGTTACCTGGTTCAGATGCCTTTCATCTCAGATGCCGAGGCTCTCCATAAACAGCAATTACGTTGCATAATGTCCTCATTAGTCCCATTTGATGGAGAAGAAAAGTGAGGTGGAGCAAGAGTCCACAACTTCTAGAGGAGCCACCAAGGAAGAATGACGCCACGGCCTGCTGAGCCTGGCTCTGCCTGTGGGGAACCAAAAAAACCAAGTTGCTCAGCCCGCTCCAGGGTAACAGCTCAGTGAATACAGTACTCCAGTTTCTTGATTTGATTTTCTGGCCACCTGGGTTCACAAACCGGGCTTTTTAACACTCATCTTAGGGAAGAGTAGGGAACTGTTATGAGGTCCTGGAAATCTTTGCCTAAACATTCCTTTTCTCTTTGTATGTAAGATATTGAAAAATTGCTCTGGCCTCTTTTGAAATGAGAATAGAAGGATATATAGACCATATTTTCAAATCCCAAATTGGGACACCTAGTGTGAAAAATTGTAAGTTAATTTATAGGAACAATGAAAGAGAAACTCAAGATTAAGATTGTAGTGGAGAATCCTGAACACTCAGAAACCCTGGGCACAGGAGTGTAAATGTCTTTAAGAGGGTATTAACAATAGATAATATTTTACATCTACTGATGTGAACAACATTGCATCCTAGCAAAAGTTGATGGTGATGTGGGACAGGGAATAGAAACATGGTGACCTTCAAAGTTTAGACAAAAGAGAAGGAATGTGAATACAAATTCGTGATGCTCAATGATGGAAATGAGAAGGAGGTTGGATAATCAGGTTATATATGCAAGGGCTTTTTAAAGCAAGTATATATAGTAAGCTCATTTCTTGCTGTGGATGATTAAAGATTTTCTGAGTTTCAGCTATTATCCATGCTCAAACATAATTTAACCATCATTTTTTTTTTCACTTTTGGATGTTTTGGAAGCCGTTGTGATCATACAGACATACACATTTTTGGAAAGAACATTTCATCTGGCTCCCCTTTCTTGGAGGCCCTCTGGTTTCTTCTTTAACTGAGTGATGTGGTCTCATTGTAGACTACCACATTTCCCAGAAGAAAACAGCCAAGATGCTTTGGGGCAAGGAGTTAGGTGGAATGGGTAAGGAAAGAAATGAGGAAGAAAGGCAGATAAAGAAAGGGGAATGGTGAAGAGGGGGTCTAGGGGAGAACTCTAGGACCAGCACAGCCCTCATTAATTGCTCCTTTAAGGGAAACAACTATAGACCCTCCTAAGAATATGTTGGGAGGTACTCTCCTAATATGCCCAAGAGAACAGAACTGCTTTGGGTTATGTGAGTTATTATAGTCGTAACAATGATGAGGATGGTAAGGTAATAACTCTAATGGTAATATCTACCTTTCCTTCTTTCTTTCTTTCTTTTTTTTTTTTTTTTTTTTTTTTTAAGATGGAGTCTCATTCTGTTGCCCAGTCTGGAATGCAGTGGCTTGAACCAGGGAAGTGGAGGTTGCAGTGAGCCGAGATCATGCCACTGCACTTTAGTTTGGGCGACAAAGCAAGACTCCATTAAAACACACACACACACACACACACACACACACACACACAAGAAAACCAAAAAAATACAGTACTTGGCCTTGGAGAAAGTAGATTGAAGGGAATATTATTTAAATGGACTTTTAAGAAAACATACGATGGAATATATACACATACAATGGTATATATATTTTTTAAAAACATACAATGGAATATTGTATAACAATGAGTAGGAACAATCCATTACTTCTCACAACAACATGGATATTTCTCAGAGAAATATCATGCTGGGTAAAAAAAGGCAGACACAAAGAGTACATACTGTAATATTCCATTTAGATCAAGTTCAAATTGAGGCAAAACTAGTCTATGGTGTTAAGTGTCAGGATACGGCTACTCTTGGGAGGGAATGAGGTGCTGGTTACATTGTTTCTTAATCTGGGTGTGTTTGCTGTGAAAATTTATAGTTTATAATTTGTATACATATATATATATATAGTTAGATTTCATTCAGACATTTAGTAAAAAAATGCATGCATTTACTATTTGTAGAAAAGTATCCCCATTATACCGGCAAAATGGATTTTGTAATTGCCATTTTATAAATGAAGAAACTGACGTCTAAGAGTTTAAGTGACTTATTGAAGGCCACATAGTAACAGGTGACAGAGCCAGGCTCTAAGCAGGCCTGTCTGGCCACCAGGACCATGACTTCACACTCTCTTCTGGGCTCTGACAGCTCCTCCCTGTCAGATCTCCAATTCCTTCTCTCTTGGTCACAAGTGGAGTTTTCTGTGGAGAAACTTTTCTTTTGATAGGACAGCCGCAGAGCTAGAAGGCCTTCCTCCCACCTAGATTACAGCTGGGGAGGCTCTGCGGTGCAAAGTTTTTATAGGCCAAATCTAAAACTGAGCAGCTCTATGACATTAGCTGTGGCCCTCTCTGTTGCTGCTGGCAACTTTAGCTCCAAATTCCTCCGAAAGCTTCCATAACAGGAGCAGTATTTGAATAGTTGGATGGTGTTCACCTGTCAGATTGTGGCTAAAAATACAAAACAGGAGATTTTAGTAAGAGGCCACTGGTGGGATAATACCAGCTGATCGACATATTCTTATGGCTATTTCCAGTGAAAGGAAACATCTAAAGCACAACTGGCCTGTTTGTCCAACATGGCAGTAAATTCTGGTCACTCATTAGTATAGTTTGAGCCAGAACAGGGGTTATGCAAGAAAATAACACCAGTGGCAGCTTCTTTCTTGAATACAAAGGAAAGTGATACACAGTGATTAAGTGAAATCAAGACATGCTTAGCACAGGAGAATTGGATCAACGCTACATCAAGGCTGATGCTCTCTCCCACACACAGGAAAGGTTAGTATGAGAGTCAGACCAACACTGAGCTGGAAAAGGGTCAGAGTTATGTTTGAGCTGAGACCCCTAATGTGCCCTCCATTTGAAAATGCATTTTTCAATGTAAGCTAATTTCTTGAACTGAATTAGAATTTTAAGTGCAATTTTGAGATCTTCTGAATAAATTTACTGGAAGTTCTTGTGGTTTTATTTCTCTTAGGGTCAGTCTGTCCCTCAAGTGCTCCTTTTCATGTGTACGTGTGTTTTTGAGTGTGAAATAGAAATCGATGAGTTTGGCTTAGTGGTCAGGATGTAAAAAGGCGTCGCCACAGAAACCTGAATCTTAGCAGGAACACTTTGCCTGGGGCAAGGTTTTAGTTTTTGGCACTTTGTGTTCAGAGGTTCTGGACAAGTTTTCCCTGTCTCTGGAGGGTCTTGCTGGCTGAAAAGGGT
Source organism: Alouatta palliata (assembly GCA_004027835.1). NCBI lineage: Eukaryota > Metazoa > Chordata > Mammalia > Primates > Atelidae > Alouatta > Alouatta palliata. Next base: position 23,666 of record PVKV010002492.1, read on the forward strand.
TCCTACAGGACTAGGCGTGCTTTGACACAGGGGAGCCATTTCTCAAGGGCTACATGGATTGACTGAAAATGGGGCTCCAATTTGCTGAGGGAGAAAAAAAACTTAGCAAATATTTATTAATATTTTCTACTTAATTTTTTTTTTTTTTTTTTTTAAAGACGGGGTTTCACCATGTTGGTCAGGCTGGTCTTGAACTCCCGACCTCAGGTGATTCGCCCGACTTGGCCTCCAAAGTGCTTGGATTATAGGTGTGAGCCACCACGCCCAGCCTTTTCTACTTAATTTTTAAATTCAGGGTTCTTGAGGGGAAAAGGTGTAACAGGAAGAAAGTAATAGAGCCTCTGGATCACACATGGTAGGGATATTTTAAATGAAAAATGACTTCCATCATAAGGTTAAATTCTTTTCCAGCATCTATCACAAAAACTTCCAAAAGGAGATGTTCCATCTCCACTCAAGATGTGCTTATTTAATTATTCACAAAAGATGATCCATTAATAAACTTTTACTTTGAGAGTAACTTTGGGATGAATCTACTTTCCTTAAGCTAATTTTGCCAGTTCATGAGTGGAATTTATAGTAAGGACTAAAGTTTAGGGTAGTATATTCTTTGGTATAAGGTTTTTTATTTTTCTCTCTCTCCTCAGTCTTTTTTATTGTGATAAAATACACAAACAAAACTTGCCATCTTATCCATTTCTAATGTACAGTTAGTGGCATTAAATACATTCATAATGTTGTGTGACTGTCGCCACCATCCATCTCTACACTTTTCATCTTATAAAACGGAAACTCTGTATCCATTAAATAATAACTCTCCATTCCTTTCTTCCTCCAGCCCCTGGTAACTACAGTATAAGCTTGGTTTATGTAAGATTTACAAGAAATGTGTATATGAGACTTGAATGCTGATTTTTAGGAGACAGAGAAACTATTTCATTACATTTCTCCATTTAAAAAATTAAGGAGGAAGAAAATTCTTTGCTTGTAAGCATGTTGGGCTCTCTGGAGACAACCTGAGAAAAGGTTTTCTTTAATTGGATCTGAAATGGAGTGGCTGAGAACAGAGGGAGCCCTATTCACTTAGGCAAAACAGAGACATCTGCTGGTGGACTGGCAGACTTACTTTTCCACAAGTTCCAAAGACCCCTGAAGGGATAGTATTTGTAAGACAGCGACAAATCTGTCACCGTTTATGCTGTCTTCGATTTGTAAAGAGTTGATGTCTAATCATGGAATAAGAATGTTCATAAAAGAGAAGAAAACGTACATATGCAATTTACTAAGCTATGTTGCTTTGGTAAGACTTTTCTCAACTACTTTCTTTTCTTGGCTATACCTGCGTTGAAGAGCCAGGATTCTTTCAGAAAAGAATCACCAAGCTGTGGATTAAAATGTGAACTTTTGCCTACACCTTTTAATCCACAGCTTGCAGCCAAATGGACCTCAAGAGCAGTTCCATGAGAAGGGCTCACACATTCCCAGTGGAGCCAGCCCACACCCTGCTGTGGATGGCTTCTTGGGTAGAAAGTGTCTCGCTTGGGCCTATTCTGGGCTTCTCTGTGGGCTAGCTACTTAACACTCAACATGCTACCTTTCTTTTCTTGTTTTTTGACAGAGTCTTGCTTTGTCACCCAGGCTGGAGTGCGATGGCACAATCTCCACTCGCTGCAACCTCCGCCTCCTGGGTTCAAGTGATTCTCCTGCCTCAGCCTCCTGAGTAGCTGGGACTACAGGCACTTACAACCATGCCCAGCTAATTTTTGTATTTTCAGTAGAGATGGGGGTTTCACCATGTTTGTCAGGCTGGTCTGGAATTTCTGACCTTAGGTAATTCACCCGCCTCTGCCTCCCAAAGTGCTGGGATTACAGGCATGAGGCACTTCCCCTGGCCCAGCATGTTACCTTTCAAAGGGCCTAAGCAATACCCATTTTAAACGGGTTAAATGAGACTTGAGATGCAAAGGTCCAGGATGATGGGTAAAAGCCAGTTTCTTTCCTTTTCACAGGGCCCTCCTAGCCACAGTCACATCTGTCAATTGGGCAGGCTCCTGTAATCTCATAGACAAAGCTGTGAGAATGCCGGCTAGGATTTTCAGCTCCCTGAACCAGCGTGTCTCTCTGTTAGCTTAGATACAACAAACTCCAAACAGAATTCATCACCTCTGTATTAGTTCGTTTTCACACTGCTGATAAAGACACACCTGAAACTGGGAATAAAAGAAGTTTAATTGGACTTACAGTTCCACAAGGCTGAGGAGGCCTCAGAATCATGGTGGAGGTGAAAGGCACTTCTTAAATGGTGGCAACAAGAGAAAAATGAGGAAGCAGCAAAAGCAGGAACCCTGATGAACCCAGCAGATCTCGTGAGACTTATTCACTATCACGAGAATAGCACAGGAAAAACCGGCTCTCATGATTCAATTACCTCCATCTGGGTCCCTCCCACAGCACGTGGAAATTTTGGGAGAAGCAATTCAAGTTGACATTTGGGTGGGGACACAGCCAAACCATATCAACCTCCAACTACTTCCCTGACCTCAAATGGCTTTGAAGAAAAAAAAGGAGCTATTCCTGATAAGAAACTGAGGCATCCAATGTGTTGCCAGCACCTGTTTATGTCACTAGAAGCACAGGCAGTGAAGTTGGGGCCGTGGTATTCTTTTCTTTAGAATGGGGACAACAATGGGCCTTCTCCCAGGTTTGTGGTGAGGATGCAACAAGGTAAGCTCAGAGGCTTGGTCACAAGGTTACCTCGTAGGTACGCTTACCTCATAAGCCCCGCTGCTAAGCATACCTCCTTGCATCCTCTAGGGCCTGGCCTGGACGAGGTACTCAGCATGGCTACTTAACTTTTAATAATATATTCTCACAGCTGTGTCTTCTTTTCTCAATTTGACCTACACTGTTTTTTCAGGATATGAACAGCTAGCTGGTCACATATACAAAAATAAACAAAAGCTAAGACCAGCACCTACAGTACATTATGTACCTGGAACATGGTGGGTACTCAATAAATATTTGTTAGATGAATTAATGTGCTGTTTAAAAGATACACAATGTTGGGTCAGATGGCTGTGAAGGGCCTTAGCTCCCCATCTGATGGCTTCCCACAAAACATGCCTAGCAATCAAACAAGCTGTATTGATCCCTTTTTTATGTTCCCAGAACAGTAATAATAATACTATTAAACACTTACTAGGGGCTAGGCACTTGCTTTATATCTGTTGACTTACTTAATCTTTACAACAATCCTATGAAACAGGAATTATGATTACCACCATTTCACAGAGGAGGAAACTGAGGCACAGAGAGGTAAAGCAGCACAGGCCCTTACTTTACAACGCTTACAAGAAAAATTCTAGAACAACTAAATTCTAACTGATGGATGCAGCGTGGGATTTATTATCCAAATAAGAATTTGAATGTATTAAAGCAATAGGAATTAGCCTGTGGGAAAAATCATTCTAGGGTGTAGAATTGGAGAAAAGGTCACAGTGGAGGTGGGATTCCAGCTGCATCCAAAGATACAGGCAAGACTGCAGGATAAGGGAAATGGCATAAACAAAGGCTCAGGGCCAACATATAGAGGGTGTGCCCAGAGACCTTCTGCCTGGAGTGGAAACTGTCTGGTTTCTTGTCTAGGAAATAGCCCAACAAGAAGTGAACTTAAGGGACATCAGCTTGGCAATAGCCTTTAAGAACAGTGGGAAAGAGCAGCAGCTTGAAAGCCCTGGAGACCAATAAGGCAGAGGCTGCATTAATCCAGGCCTAGAGGTAACAGAAATTGAGAAAAGAAGACACAGCTGTGAGAATATATTATTAAGAAAGAGCAGGAAAATAGGCAAATAACAGGGGGAGATAACAAATAAAGGTACACACATCCCTTCTTCTCTTGTAGCATTTGGGGAACAACATCATGTTCTCTTCTATTCATCTAAAATAACAAAAAGGGTAGTGATGTGAATGAGGTCAGGGAGTTCCTCAGACGCCTTTCTTTAAACAGTAGAAGGTGAGTAACTAATAGTCGCAGAACCAGCATGTGGAGTGCAGGTCCAGACAGGCAGATCCCATATTCCAGGCCTGCTGAGAACAAGAATGGGAAGAGGGCCCATCTCTGCCTGGCTAATATGTGACTTAAAGCATCATTGGTTCTTTTGACAAGTATTAAGATGAAGAACTGAACTTCAGTGCTCATTATGCAGCAGAGGAACTGAAGCCCAGATGTGGTCAATTATGTGCTCAATGCCACACAGATGGAGCCAAGACTTGAACTGGAAGTCCCCTTTATCTCCCCCTTTTATTTGCCTATTTTCCTGCTCTTTCTTAAATAAATTACACACATGCAAGCATATACACAGCTCGTTTATATGCTCCTTAACACAAGGCCCTAAGATATATTTTTTAAAAATCCAAAACATTCCTGGCAGCACCTAGCACACTCCCAGTCACGTATGCTTGTCTAATACATACTTGCTGAGAGATGGAAACTGCCCTAGCTGCCGTCATGGAAATGGAATGCTTTGTTTTTTTCCAGTGATTTCCAAGTTTGGGTTGGTTGTGAACTCTACCATCTCCTTCTCTCCCCTTCCCAACTGAGTCAGAATTTCTGGAGCTAGAACCAGGGACCTGGATGTTTGACAAGTATCCAGGTGAAGTATCCAGCATGCTGAAGTCGGAGGCTCAAGGAGGCTGGCCCACCTGGGTCAAACTCAAATCAACTACAGCTGCCCATGAGCTAGATGAGGCCCCATTGACTGCTGGCCACCACGCCCAACTAATTTTTGTATTTTTAGTAGAGATGGGGTTTTGCCATGTTGGCCAGGCTGGTCTTGAACTCCTGACCTCAGGTGATCTGCCCACTTTGGTCTCCCAAAGTGCTGGGATTACAGGCATCAGCCACCACACCCTGCCGAGACACTGGGTTTTACTAAGGGATTACATACAGGGAAAAGAGTTCAGTGGCAGCAGGCTGGGCACGAAAACCACTGCTGCTTGCAAACAACTTGCAGTGTATATACCATTTCACTCAGCACCCTAACCCCAAGGACCTCCACCTGGCAACCTTCATCTAATCCAAAACTCAGGACTTTAATCCCTGCATACCTGGTGTTCCATGGGAGAGGCTGAGGGCTCAGATATTCCACATGTTCCTCAAAGACAAAGAATGAATCTCTGGCTTGGCCACGCTCAGATTCCCTAGTTCAGAACACACATTCAGGTGCGTCTGCCATACAGAGTCATCCTCAGGGTATGATGAAGTTATTGCTCTCAGGTGTGTGTTTACCGTACAGCATCTTCCTAATCCATCTATAGAATCCAGCTGATGATGCACTTTCTTACTAATGTCTAATCACATTAAAACATAGTAACAGCTAATATTTATTGAACACTTACTATGCACCAGCCCCTGGGCCAAACATTTATTTATTTATTCAAACACTTATTTAGTTCTCACTCTAATTCTACAAGGACTTGTCCCCATTTTACAGATGAAGAAATTAAGGGATTTTCCTGAGGAGTTAAGTGGCACAGCTTCCACCCAGAACATGGGCCACAAAGCACATCCTCTTACCATTATCTAGATCATGGATCTAGATGCTTTTTCTGTAAAGGGCCAGACAGTAAATATTTTAGGCTTTGTGGAAATGTCTTACAGCAGAAGGCAACTATAGACAATATGTAAAAGAATGGGCATGACTGTGTTCCAATAAAACTTTACTTACGGGCAGTGAAATGTGATTTTCATAGAATTTTTTCATGCCATGAAATATTTTTCCTTTGATTTCGCATCATTTAAAAACATAAAAATTAGTTTTAGTATATAGGTACAAAACAGGTGCTGGTCCAGACTTGGCTGCAGGAGCCAAGCCCTGATCTAGATCTTTGAAAATAGGACAAATTATGGGAGAATGAAATAATCACTGTAAGAGGACTCTCCATCCTATTTTAGACCCTTCCAGCCTTTAGCCAGGGCCTAGATCTCACATTGGAAGTTCCTGTTTTAAGAAATCACTTTCCACGTGGGAATCTCCTTTTCAGCCTCAGAGCCTGCCTGCTCTTCTGGGTTGCTCTGAGTCTCTCCTGGACCCCCACTTGGACTGCTCCTTTCTAAGCACTTTTCCTTCCTTCCTCTTCCTCCAGTCTCCTCTCTCCTTAGAGAACTGACATAAACTCAAGTGCTTTCTCAAAATTTGCCTTAAGTGTATTTACATTTTAAAGGAGGTTTCTGGACACGGCAATTCAAAGATAGGACTCTAGAGCATTTAGCCTGTAAAGATGGGTGTGGTGCATTTAGAGGGCGTGGGAGAAGGAACTTTTGGACAGAGAGATTCTTTTTATTTTTATTGAGATGGAATTTCTCTCTTGTTGCCCAGATTGGAGTCCAATGGTGTGATCTTGGCTCACCGCAACCTCTGCCTCTTGGGTTCAAGTGATTCTCCTGCCTTAGCCTCCTGAATAGCTGGGATTACAGGCATGTGTCACCACACATGGCTAATTTTGTATTTTTAGTAGAGATGGTCATGTTGGTCAGGCTGGTCTCGAACTCCCGACTTCAGGTGATCCACCCACCTCGGCCTCCTAAAGTGCTGGGATTACAGGCGTGAGCCATTGTGTCCTGCCTGGACAGAGAGATTCTTATTACCCTTATGGTCATACTGAACAGATCCTGGGAGGCTGGCCCTGACCAGAGGGTCCCAGTGCCTCCAAGTGCCCTGGACTAGGCTTGGCTGTGGGTAGGGAATATCTATCACTGTACTATAGGAACCCCCAGGGGCTCTTTACCTAATAGCTGTGATTAATGAATTGAATGCAGGAGGGGATGACTTCTTTCCTTGGCCCACTCAGAGTTCCCTGGTGGTGACAGCCACTCTAGGCACTCCCCTCTGTGGCAGACAGCCCATGGGAAGAGGTTGCATCAACTCCAAGTTCTTTTCAGTTGCATCAGGTGGTCCTTAAGAATTGTACGTGGTTGAGACTCTGAAATCCTGGACACAGCAGAGGAACTAAAGCTGCCTTCTCAAAGGGGCACCAGCTCCCTGAGCTGTTTTATGTCCCTGAGTTTTCCTGTGTCTTGTGATTGTTTTCCCTTTGCCCCACTCCCCAAATATAAATTACAGATACTTAATCTTGCGTTAATTATGTATATATTTCTGAGCTACCAAATTCATCTGCATGTAGAAGTTTACTTTTAGCCCGTGTCATAGTTGTGGGAGCCAAGGCTCTTTGTTTCCTAAAGGTTTGCTGAAAATCACTGACATGAGGCAGGTTGATTCATTAAAGAAAAGGCGTATACATTTATTTAACGTGTATTCACAGGAGCCTTCAGAATGAAGACTCAAAGATATAGGGGAAATTGTCCATTTTTATGCTTATGGTCAACAAAGTATGGACAGCCATGTAGGAATATGATTGGAGGAAAAGGGTAGATCTAAGGCTAGCAAAATGAGCTGGGAAGCCCAGCAAGACCTGTCTGTCTAGAGTCCTCCTGGCCTCTTTGAGCGAGCATTTCTTCCTTCTGAGTGTGGGGCAGGACCCTCTCTGGAATTGGGATCTTATGACCTACTATCAAACAAGGTAGGTTGGATAATTTCTTTGTGGCCAGATTTAATTTTTATTATTTATTTATTTGAGACAGAGTCTTGCTCTGTTGCCCAGCCTGGAGTGCAGGGCTATGATCTCAGCTCACTGTAACCTCTGCCTCCCAGGTTCAAGTGATTCTCCTGCCTCAGCCTCCTGAGTAGCTGGGACTACAGGTGCCCACCACCATGCCCAGCTAATTTTTATATTTTTAGTAGAGATGGGGTGTCATCATGTTGGCCAGGCTGGTCTCGAACTCATGAGCTCAAGTGATCCTCCTGCCTCAGCCTCCCAAAGTATTGGGATTATAGGCATGTACCACTGTGCTCAGCCCATATGGCCAGTTTTTATACAGATATGGTGGAGGGAAAGTTAAATTAATTTTTTTAGGTTTTATGACAGGCTTTTGGGAAAGGGGTTGTGGTTTCTACAGCTAGCCTCTGGGGAGAATGGAACTGAGAGACAGAAAGGCAAGAGAAGATCAGAGAAAATTGTTTGCTTCTGAGGCTGCTGCTGAGGGCTTCATTCTGGGGTGTTGTTTTTGGAGCCCCAACATAGTCTTTCTGGGAAGGTGGGAGGATACCTGACTTCTTTTACTGTAGATCCAGCTAAGACTCCATGGCTGTCCAGAGCTTTTTCTGTGGCATTCTCATGGTAACTGCAACTGGTAAAGGAGGATATTTGGCAGGTTGTGCTCAAGGAGTATCAAGACAGAATGCCTGACCACTATCCTCCCAGAGGGAGAATATTCCCAGGAAATGGCTTTCTTTGTCAAAGTCTGTTTTTCTTTTTTTGCCAGCTAAGTATATGCATGTATTTTTGGGCCTGGAGAAACAATAGAATATTCTGTTGTATTTTTGTTTTCTTTTATTTTTTTAAATTCCAGAACATCCATTTCCCCTTTTTGGGGAGGAAAAAAAGTAAAATAAATAGTTAAAGTGTGATATTATTTGACATTCCTCTGTAGCTTCAGAAAGGAAATTTATATTATAAATATCTGTCTTTGACCCTTTTCTCCCTCCAAGGTCAAGTTTGGTTTTTAGATGTGGCTTAAAACATCTTTATATTAATAGAGGGTTTGAAACTCATCAATGTTTGAACAACATCCTGCGTTGGCTGCTGTGTAGGAAGTGTTATATTTGGCCTCTGTGTCTGACTCAGAGATGGGGTTTTAGGATGGATTGATTAACACAGAATGTTAAGCCTAATAATGAGATTGTAGTGGTTCTGAGCTTGGAGCTTTCCTTCACACTTTCCTCCGCTGAACAGTGTGGTGGCTCCATTCACTCGGTGCTGCTTTTTCAAGACCTGTCTTCACTAACTACACTCACAGATTCCAATTCTATTCTTGGCGCAATAGAGGAAGGAACCGTTGAATACACAGGCAGGATGAAGGACAGGAGTGGATAACCCACTTCCAGACAGCCCAAATTCTAAAAGAGCATCTAAAGAGGGATGGGTATTTAATCTGTCTCCATTTAATTCTCTACATCCTTGGTCTAAGCACAGCGGTGTCACTGTGGTGATGTCCTCTGCCTATTTGGCATGATGATTAGAGCTGGGATGGCATATGGTAATAACAGATATCATTTATTACTGAGCATTGGCCGCAGACTAAGAAAATGTATATGGGTTACCTCTTTAGTCGGCACAGTAACTCTGCAAGATGGTCTTTTCTTCATGCGGCAGATGGGAAAACCGAGGCTAAGCAGGATTAAAACTTGCCCCAAACCACACAACTCGAGTAGCAGGGCAGCATTGCTCTCCGAGCCTGGCTGACTCCAGCCGTCAGTGCGCTTTCAACTCTGTTTCCCCGCGGGCACAGGGCATGCGCGGGCGGTGAGGGCGCGTTGGCGGCTTCTCCTTTGTCTGCTGCGAGGGATCCGCGCGCCCCCTGCCTGAGCCATCCTGGCTTTGATTTGTCTGTTGCATTGCTGATGAGACCTCTACTCCCAGTAAACAGCTCTTTAGTTTTATTTAAATTTATGTTTATGTTAAAAATGATGTTATCCAAAATCTTGGATTACAGAACAGCAGAACTGTTTGCAAGGACTACTGTTTAGTGAATTGTTACAGAAACACCTTGTAAAATAATGAGTTATGTGAGCTGGAAGGAACCAGACGGGGAACTGGGTAATAATGTAAACACTTTATTCGCGGCAGTAACAGCTATAAAGTGATAGGGCAAGTCTCTTGACTTTATTCCCTTTCTCTCTTTTTTTTTTTCTTTGTTTTTGAGACGGAATCTAGTTCTGTCGTGCAAGCTGGAGTGCAGTGGTGCAATCTCGGTTCATAGCAACCTCTGCCTCCTGGGTACAAGCAATTCTCCTGCCTCAGCCTCCCGAGTAGCTCGGATTACAGACGCCCGTCACCACGCCTAGCTATTTTTTGTATTTTTAGTAGAGACGGGGTTTCACTGTGTTGGCCAGGCCGGTCTCGTACTCCTGACCTCGTAATCCCCCCGCCTCGGCTTCCCAAAGTGCTGGGATTACAAGCGTGAGCAACCGTGCCTGGCCCCTTTCTCTGATTTTTATTTTACAATACATTCAACTTCTAGATCTTGTTGCTGTTTTTTAAATTTTTTATTTTTATTTTGAGACAAGGTCTTGCTCTGTTGCCCTGGATGGAGTGCAATGGCAAGATTACCAGCTCACCTGCAGCCTGGAACTCCCACCTTACTCTCCCAAGTAACTGGGACTACAGGAGTGTGCCACCACGCCTGGCTACTATTTTTTTTTTTTTTTTTTTTTTTTTTTTTAGTTGAGGTGGGATTTCCTTATGTTGCCCAGGCTGGTCTTGAGCTCCCGATTGCAATGGATCCTCCTACCTCTGTCTCCTGGTGTTAGAATTACAGGTGTGAGTCACTGCTCCTGGACATAGATCTTGTTGCTATTTTTAAAAAATATGCCGCATCTAATTTTTTAGAAAAAAAAATTTTTTTTTGATTTCCCATTGTTTTAAAAAGTAATTGGGAAGGAATACTATTTCAGAGGACAGCTTACAGAAATCTCTACTATACGACACAATTTCTCGTTAGCAAGCACCGCTGAAGGAGTTCAGAAGATTCCTGTTGTGACAGCCATATTAAAACAAAAAAAGCAGTTCAGGAGATTTCATGAATCTCCTTACAAATTACAAATTACCCATGGTCTAGTTAGAATTCTAAACAAATACAGTGATTTACAGTGAACGGAGAGAGGAAGATCTAGGAAGAAGAAAATTTAAATTTGCTTGACCATTTTCTTTTATTTTTCTTTCTTTCTTTCTTTCTTTTTTTTTCAGATTCAGTTTCACTCTGTCACCCAGGCTGGAGTACAGTGGTATGATCTCAGCTCACTGCAGCCTCTGCCTCCAGGTTTCAAGCAATCCTTGTACCACAACCCTCCCAAGTAGTTGGGATTACAGGCATGTGCCACCATGCCCGGCTAATTTTCTTTGTATTTTTTGTAGAGACAGGGTTTTGCCGTGTTGTCCAGGCTGGTCTCGCACTTTTGGGCTTCAGTGATCTCCCTGCCTCAGCCTCTCAAAGGGCTGGGATTACAGATCTGAGCCATTGCACCTGGCCCCGATTTTATTTTCAAAAATACATTCAGTGACAAAACATCACTTTGTACCTACATACTTAATTTTGGTTTCCCTCAGTTTTATTTTGTTTTTGACACATTTAAATTTCCTAAATACTGTAATAAAAACATGGTAAATACTATAATTTTAAGCCATTTCTTTCTTCTCTCCCTCCTTCCCTCCTTCCTTCCTCCCTTCCTTTCTTTCTTCTTCCTTCCTTCAGTCTTTCCTTCTCCCTTTCCCTCTCTTCTTCCTCCTTTTGATCACAAGGTGCCTTCCCCTGATGGGAATGATATAATCATTTCATAAACATATTAATTAAAAAAATTTTAGAGATGTCCTTTGAAGTGAAGCTTCTATACTTTTCATACTTTGGAATTTTTCAAAAATATTTGTCTTGAAGCAAGTCTTGTTAAAATCTAAAGGACTGAGAGACATATTTTAGTTCTAAGGCATTTTTATAGAGACTGATAGGAAATGAATTAAAAGAAATGCTATTTCATGCACTGTGGAAATGTAATGATTGTCTTGCTGTCAATGTAACCTGGAATGATATACAGCTACCTCTCTCTGGCCTGGGAGATTAATGAAATGACTCTAATTTTGGCAACGCTTCACACCAAGAGTGGATAACATAACTCTAAGTTGATTTGTGCAAAGGGCAGTGCAGACTTTAAAGAGAGCATCGCGGCTTCTAGTCACTTTGGTGACATTTGGAGTGCTATTTCAGCCCTATTTGATGTAGGTTGTCTGGCACCTCCTCAGGTTTCCATGCGTGCACCAAGACGACACTGTGACTGCAGCCCAGCTTGCATCCTCTGTCAGATGACATGCTCTTCTGATGATTGCGCTTGCCAGTTAGTAAACAGTCACTTTTTGAGACGGAATCTTGCTCTGTCACCCAGGCTGGAGTGCAGTGGCGCCATCTCAGCTCACTGGAACCTCTGCCTCCTGGGTTCAAGCAATTCTCCTGCCTCAGCCTCCCAAATAGCTGGGACTATAGGCTTGCAGCACCATGCCTGGCTAATTTTTGTATTTTTAGTGGAGACGGTGTTATGCTGTGTTGGCCAGGCTGGTCTCGAACTCCTGACCACAGGTGATCCATCCACCTCGGCCTCCCCAAATGCTGGCCCATGTGGTGTTGTGATCAATCTTATAACAATATATACCTTGTATTTTAAGATTCAACCATTTTTTGGCTATCGCTTCTTTTCTACCTCTTTCAATTATTCATGCTACCTAAGTCAAAAGAGGCTTCTCCTTAGCAGCCAGCCCATAAGACTCTCGAGGCAATCTATTTCTGTGGTAGCTAAGAGACAGAATCAGCTTTGGAGGCTTACTGGCCAGGTCCAAATCCATTCCCGTCAGCACCTCATGAGGGTGTTATAATGATTACGTGAGGCACTATGTGCAGGAAAACACAGTGCCTAGAACAGAGAAAAAGTATTTTGGAAGTTTTTTTTTTTAAACAAAAGCTTCCAAATGTTTTGGTTCAATGGTTTCCTTCCAACAGGTTATTATCAGAGCCCATCGATCAAAATGACTGATATCATTATGAAAGGAGACATGGCACTTCTGGTAGAGGAACATGACCCCTCCAATAAAGTTGTCCTGTGAAAACATCAAACCATATCTGTTCAAGCCTCTGTCTAACTACCACTTCTCAGAAAATAATAGGGCACAGGCGGTAAAGCCCAGAACATGGGAACCCCTAGGACAAATGACTCAATGTCTTCAGTAAGGGAATAGCCAGAAAAAGTATGTAGGGAGGGAACCTCAAACTATAAAAATGTCAAGGGAATGGCAGCCAACTGCCAAACATGTGGGAAGGTCCACGTAGGAGACAATTGGGAAAAGTGAACATTGACTGGACACTTGATTTGATACAATTAAGACTTAGTAGGGTTTTTTTTTTTTTTTTTTTTTTTTTTTTTTTTTTGAGAGAGGATCTCACTTTGTTGCCCAGGCTGATCTTGTTGAACTCCTGGGCTCAGGCAATCCACTCACCTTGGCTTCCCAAAGTGCAGGGATTACAGGCATGAGCCACTACACCTGGTGAATTTTTTTAAGTAATGATGGTTTTGGATTGTTTTTAAAAAGTCTTTAGTTTTAGAAATGTATATGTAAGTATTTTAGAAATATGTGCTTAAATATTTTTAAAAAATTTATGGATGAAATGATATGATATCTGAGTCTAGAGAGAATGAGAGTAGCCCTGCCTTGGTAATTTGTTGGAGCTCTGTGGTTGGTAGATGGTGGCTTATCATGCTGTTCTCTCTACTTTTATATATGTTGAGATTTTCCATGAGATGAACTAAAAATGATCAAAACAAAGCAAAATAACCACAACAAAAACAACTGTGCCAAAATGTAGTGGACCCTCAATATAAAGAAGCACATTCCTGCAATTCCTCCACCTGCTTTCTCCTCAAATCATGGTGCCTGTTTCTAGCTCATTGATTACAAGAGGCTTCCTTACTAGGGCAGGTGATTCCCCCTTCATGGTTTGTTATCCTTAACAGAATTTGAGAAAATGGCTGTTTCAGGTTGGTTGCTGTCACCTGCTTCTGAGGTCAAATACTGCTATCAGAAGTTGACAGTTGCTATTTGGCTTAAAGTACTTGAGGTCATGCTCATTCCATTATCTTTCTAAGACTGCAGTTTTTGAATGTGTCTTACTGGATATCAGGTGTTCGGTTGGTTGTCTTTTTATAGATGGCATCAATATCAGGTGGCATATAAAACTTTCCCAAACCATGATTGCCTTATTAATCAATTCATAAAACTGATCAGAAAAATGTTAGGGTATCTATTAATGTAGCAGGAAATAAACCTAAACTCTACGTTTGTCCAATAAGTAGGTTTTTAAAAAGGAATGAGGATGAAGTTCAAACAAACAAATGTATTTTATTATTTAATTTGCTCTTCTCTCTCTTGACCTATAATTTTTGCTCCATGGCAATGTCTTCAGTTAGCGACTAAAAGTATTTCTCTTTTCTGAGTGCAGACAGCCATAATTTGACAGCCTGGGTTTCTTTTGTTATTAGCTTCATCTTGGAGAAAGTGGACATAGATGTTGAGGTTATTAAAAGAAATTTTAAGCTAATGTAGTAGATATTTTTGAATTAAAAAAAAAATCAATTCAAGTGGCCAGGCACAGTGGTTCATGACTATAATCTCAGCACTTTGGGAGTGGTGGTTCACATGAGCCCAGGAGTTCGAGACCAGCTGGGTAAACATGGTGAAATCCAGTTTCTACTAAAAATATCAAAATTATCTGGGCATGGTGGCGCACGCCTGTAATCCCAACTATTGGGGAGGCTGAGGCATGAGAATCACTTGAACCCAAGAGGTGGAGGTTGCAGTCCTGAACGATGGAGTGAGACTGTATCTCAAAAAAAAAAAAAAAATTCATTTGGCTTAAATAAAATTCTATCTTCATGCTATCACATTTAGTCAAGATGGGCAGCATGAATCTTTCAGAAATACTAATCAGTTTATCAGGACTCCAGACCAAAACATTTACTGTTTAAGTCAGAGAAAATACTTATCTTATTAAAATCACTATGTTGGCTGGACAGTGGCTCACTCCTATAAATCCAGTGTTTTTGGAGGCTGAGGAGGGAGGATGGCTTGAGGCCAGGAATTTGAGATCATCCTGGGCACATAGTGAGCTCCTGTCTCTACAAACAATTTTTGAACATTAGCTGAGTGTGGTGGCACACACCTGTACTAGCTGCTTCGGAGGCTGAGGTGGGAGGGTCACTTGAGCCCAGCAGTTTAAGGCACTGCACTGCAGCCTGAGTGGCAGAAGGAGATCCTGTTTTTATAAAATAAATAAGTAAATAAAAAAAATAAAATCACTATATTGGGGATTATTTATTAAAATTCATAGGCATGCTAAAAATTATAAAGTATTATATTTGATCAGTAAATGACACATTCAGAGAAAGAAGTATAATTGTTATAATTCATTAACAATTCCAGATATTTTATGATAGATACTAAATTTCAAGATGAGCTTGGAATTTAAGAGTTTCTCATCCCCACCACCCTTGGAAGTTTCTAGACACGCAGAACATTGTGTCATTCTCCTCCACAAGCTTGACTATGTGTGTTCCCAGTTTCTGATATCAAACTGAACGCATACGGGTAATTTTCCTCATCTTCTCGCGGTGGGCTCAGGGGCAGTTTGATTCTACGTCGGGTGGACTAGGAGGTTCTTTCTGTTTCTCTAATTCTTCCACATTCTGTAAGAGCTGGTTTAAATATTGTTTCTTCTGTGAAGTTTTCTACTTTGTTACCACAGCCCCCATCCCCCAACTGAATTAAGCTCACCTTCAGCACTTAATCTGTTGTGTAAACACTGCAGATTTATAGTTTAGATCATCCTCATACTGGGCCCTGGGAGTCGAGGACTTGGTGACTTGCCCCTCTTGGCAGCCCTAGGGTCCAGCAGGGTTCCAGGGCTGCCAGAAATGTCTGTTGAATGAGTGTTTCCTGCTTCTGCTATGACCTCCATTTCGTCTTCTGAAGCTTTGCCCTAGGATTTCGAAAGGGCTTTCCTTTCAATTATCCCCTTAGCACTGCCTACCAGCCCTGAGATTTGGCTAAAGGAGTTCTAACAACCCTGAGTTTGAAGAGGCAGGCAATTTACCTTACCAAGGTCCTACACTCAGTTTCTGGAAGAAATACGACTACTGCCAGGTCTCTCTCCTCTTCTAAGACAGGCGCTTTGTTTTGTTTTTTGTTTGTACCAAGCAGTTGTCAAAATACCTTAAATATTAACATTTCTTAAGTATTCTTCACTCCTGAGAGACAGATAAAAGTTAGCCATTGCTCATTCCTCTTTGGCAATCCTAGGGCTGACTTTGGGACTAGAAACAAAACCTCACGGAGGTACCTGATCTCAACTCTCTCCATAGGATTCTGAGGTTCTGGAAAGGGGGCAGCAACCTGAGATGGGTGAATCACCTCAGGTTCTGAGTTTTCAGGTCCTATGTACTACCTTGACGAGGGGAGGATTTAAAACGGGGAAAGGAAACAATGTCACGATATCTATCTTACATTTCTTTCTCTGACTGCTGTCCTTCACGAAAATATGACAGATGGAGCATCTCCATTTCATAAGTTGACATGCTAAAGACCTGGGCATGGTGGCTGTGCCATTTATGAAAGAGAGCACCACTCAAGGCCTGACAGTCACTGATTCAGGTCTGAAATCCCCAGCCTGCTCTGCCTTTTGGGGTAGCACTGGGACTGATGTCTCAAGGCTGAAATTTTAGATGCATTTCCTATGAACATGCTCCCATCCAGCTAAAGAGAATTAGAGCGAGGACTCTGTGTGTAATTCACACATGACTCTACATACCAGTTTATAATAATCGTGTAATAAAAATGGCTTAGCCGAGAGTTGCTATGCAGCACTGTTTAGCAGCTTGCTTCCAATATTGCATTTACAAAAATTACATATTTCATATAATCAGGCCTGTCTCTTACTTAATCATCCCACACATCATATAAATCTTTAAAATGGACAGGTCTATAAATCACTAGCATTTTTCATTTACCACTTATTCTAAGCTAGGCAGTTTCTTATTTAAATTGCCATACGAATAAATCTAATAATCCTTATTCACTTACATCATCTCAAACTTTAAATCTTATTCCAGCTGAGGTCATAAGTGAAATCAGTATTGAGGGCAGAACTAGCAGCTGTAACAACTATAATAGCTTGCCAAATTATATTAAAGGGCCCACATAACATTAAAAAAATGAGGAAAAATTGAATTACATGATTAAAGTGTGATCTGCTGAATCAGGCAAATGTGGGGTCTAAACAGAGCTTCTGCCTGGGGTGTCACTTCCATGCGTGACTGGTGCCAATTGGAAGACAGAGCCACTTGCTTAAACCCTCTTATTTTCAAACCTTGATTAAAATCTAGATCAGGGTTTCTCAAGCTCGGCACTACTGACTTTTTGTTTTAGGGAGATGGAGTCTAGCTTTGTTACCCAGGCTAGCCCCAAGCTCCCTGGGCTAAAGTGATCTCACGTCAGCATCCCATGTAGCTGGGACTACAGGCACCCCAGCACTATTCCCATTTGGGGTCAGACAGTTCTTTGTTATGGGGCCTGTTCTGTGCATAGTAGGATGTTTAGCAGAATCCCTGGTTTCCATCTATTAGATGCCAGTAACACATTCTACCCCCAGTTGTAGCAGCTAAAAATGTCTCCAAGCACTGCAAATGTTTCCTGGGGGATGGTCACTCCCATTGACAACTGCGGGTCTGGATAATGAGACAGGATTGGATTTGAGCCTCTCCCAGGGATGTTGGGACGTCTCTGGGTCTTGCAGGGATACCTGTTCCACACTGTGCCCCTTTCTTTAGCGTTGGTGTTGCGGCTGTAGTGGACAAGCAAGGAGTTCAGCGTGTTTCTCATTCTAAACTGTGGTCCAGGAGAGGAAGCAGAGGAGAAGGAACCATGACAGGGAGAGTAGGGAGAACATTCAGTGGATAGGACAACTCTGAACTCAGGGCAAAGCATCTCTGATGTTTAGAACAGATCATTTCCTCACCCTTTCCCATTGAATTCACAGCCCGCTCTAGGCCCTTTCTGAGAATACATACGTATTGCAGACCTGACATTCACAGCAGCTCACAGCATGACTGCAGAGTAAAAATGATTTTTGTATGCACCATAAGTAGTTCAGAAAGGTAGTGTGATTTTTTGTAGTGATCAAAGGAAAATGGTGAATGTTTGTAAAGGGGACATTTAAATCTCAATAATTGGCTCTTGAGAAACTTAGCATTATCAGGCATGTATCAATGTTGAGAATGAGGGATCTGGTTTCCTCTCTTCTTATGGCTGGCAGATTGTATCTTATGATGGCTGGCAGAGATGCAGATAGTTCACCTCTGAGCTGGGGAAGGAACTGGCTGCAATTAGTTTCCCAGAAAGATTCTGCCAGGTCTTTGACAGACTAAGGAGTTATTCCCCATATAAATCATTCTTGCTCTGCCATCTTAAATGCACATGCTGTTTTAGAAGGGCATCCATCCTACATCACCTAAGACCAAATAAAGCAAATAGTGCCATTACAATTTGGAGATGAAACTCACTGACAGCTCAATGTAACAGAATGCTGGGGGGAGGCATTTGTAATTATGGGTTGGCAGTACCTCATGCCTAACTAATGGGCATGGTGACATCATTTATACTGAGGACCAGAAAGACAGAACCAGGAAACAAAATTAGAATGAAATTTGTTGTGTCCAGGAACTCTGCTTTTTGAAAGGTTTTTGATCAGCATTGAGAATGACCAAGTCATTCCATTGTCTTAAACCTATGGTGACTTCTGACTCATTGAGCTGTGAAACCAATTCACTTAGTATAGGAAAGAGACCACTAATCCAGCTCAATTTTATGTGTAATTTTTGGGACCTCACTCCATCTTTCCCCTTTATTTCTTCATATAAAATACCATTTTCATTCATGTTCTTTAAAGATGAACTTAAAAGCTCCCACCTATCTCATTTAGTCATCCTACAGAAGATAGAGATGATGCCTTCTGGTATCTTCCCACCTAATTAAAATGCTCCAGGATGCCTGATATTTAAGATAGCATTATTACTCTAACAGTAAAGAGTGTAAATTTTCATCACAGCCAATTTTCTACATCTCCCTGAGTAGACAGAGACAGGATGAGAAGCCAGGGAATAGCCGATGCTTTCCTGGGGTAGCTGGGCCCCACTGCCAGGGTGAAGTTACTATCTCAATTTCCACTCTATCTTTCTATTAGCTATGAATATTAGCAGTAATTGGCATTGGTGGTTTGGAGTAATTTCTACATGTCAGGCACACGATGTGCTTTTTGAGTTCCAGAACTAATTTTTGGTGACTCAAAGGCCAGGGGTGAAAAAGAAGAGATGGAGAGACAAGATGTCCTGGCCTCTAATTGGCAGCACCCACGGACTCTGTTCATGACCAGACTCACAAACACGTCATCCAAGGTTTCAGTCCTCAGTGTGAGGAGCCTGTTTGATTTGAGAAAATTCTTTCTTAAAATGGGCTTCTGTTGGTAAAGCTGTTGTCTTTTTAGGAAATCATCAAATACCTTAAAACTAGAATGCAATCAGCTGTATAAATGACACACCTGCTAAATCAATCCCTTATCAGGTAAGATAATGGCATCATTGCCTGTTTAATTGACAGATCACTTTTTATCTTACATAAAATATTTGGCATTTTTAAGGATCCCTTTTATTCTGGGAGAGTAAACACTTATAGGCCAACATTGGCCTGTTTTTCTTGGTCACCACTGATGCTGATGGTTGATACGTTTATTCCGAAGCTGGTCACTTGAATCCACATGGGAGGATAAAGCCTTCTAGAAGGTTCACGCTAGAGGCCCAAGGAATGGGTCTCTACATTGATTAGACTGGTTGCTACTTGGTAGCAGAGTCTACGTCTTTTCTGTTACCCGTGTCCAGCCCAGGGCCTGTTATGTATAATAACAATAATTCACTTTAATTAAGCACGGCAGGCAGTGCTCAGCACCACATGTGTAACCCATTTAAATCCCATGACAGCCAGTGAAGTTGTTAGCTGGTGATTTGCCCATTTGCTCTCAGATCCATTCTCTGCCCTTTTCTTGCTCTACTCCATACCATAGCCATCGACATTTCCCAGGCTCCCCGGGACCTTTAAAGGTCGGGCGTAGTGGCTCATGCTTGTAATCTCAGCAGTTTGGGAGGCCGAGGTGAGCAGATCACCTGAGTTCGGGAGTTCGAGACCAGCCTGACCAACATAGAGAAACCCCATCTCTACTAAAAATATAAAATTAGCCACGTATGCCTGTAATCCCAGGTACTTGGGAGGTTGAGGCAGGAGAATCGCTTGAACCTGGGAGGCAGAGGTTGCAGTGAGCTGAGGTCACATCATTGCACTCCAGCCTGGGCAGGAAGAGCAAAACTCCGTCTCAAAAAAAAATAAAAGTGTCATATGGTTGTTCTCCAAGAGCATTCTTTCTAGAGTTTAAAAACCAGGAAATATGGAACTTATCTGTGAGTTGAAGAGGGAAAAGGAAGGTGGACTGTTTATCCTTGCAGGAGGTGATACAGTGAACAGGTTAGGAGCATGGCCTTGGAGTCAGACTCTCCAGGTTCAAAGATCCATGCTCCACTTACCAGCTGTGCCACCTAGGGCAAGTCGCCTAAGTCCTCTAGACCTTGGTTTCCTCATCTGTAAAATGCGGATGGCAGTACTGGTAAACCTAACACGCAGAGTTCTTGAGAGGATCAAATGAGAATCCATGTAAAGTCCTTAGAATGGTGAGGAGAACACCTAACGTATTATTTTCACTTTGTGAGGATTAATTGAGATAGCAAATTTCATGGCAGTTCCTCAGGCCAACTCTTGAAGCTTTAAACTGAATAGTTTCATTAATGTGCATCATCCATCATTTTCCTTAGACTCCCCACTTTTGGATCCCTTTCTTCTCATTGTTAAAAATTGTCCCTGTCTTTCTCTTCCTTGTCACTCTCATATTTGTGTGCTGAATAATGTCCTTTCTTCTGAAGTATTTGCACCAATGAATATGCCTTTTTATTTGGGCCTCCACCAATGAGGTTTTATTAAGGTTTAATTCAGTCCAAAGAGCTTTTCTTTTTTATTTTATTTTATTATTATTATTTTTTGAGATGGAGTCTTCCTCCGTTGCCAGGCTAGAGTGCAGTGGTGCGATCTCAGCTCACTGCAATCTCTGCCAAGAGATTCTCCTGCCTCAGCCTCCCAAGTAGCTGGGACTACCGATGCATGCCACCACACCCAGCTAATTTTTGCATTTTTAGCAGAGACGGGGTTTCACCATGTTGGCCAGGATGGTCTCGATCTTTTGACCTCATGATCCAACCACGGCAGACTCCCAAAGTGTTGGGATTACAGACGTGAGCCACTGTGCCCAGTCCAAAGAGCTTTTCTTAAGTATCTACCATGGGCAACTGGATCACTGAGATATTCACTGAGGTGACAGGAAGAGGAGTCTAACTTAGTCACAATTTACACAGAGGCAAACTGTCTCTAGCCATCTTTATCATCTATATTTACTGATTGTTTTGTTTACTTCATTCGTGATCCACCTTGCACCAGTTTTAAATAATTCATTCAACAATCAAGCACTTTCTTTGTGTTCAGGCACTTCACTGGTTTCTTGGGGTACAGAGGTAAACAAACAGGCATGATCTCTGCCTTTCCAAGCATCTGAGGGGTTGGATATTGTGATTGGTTGCATGAAAGAACATTCTTTTACTCAAGCAGATAATTACCCCCACCCTATTCCCAGAGGCTATGGGAAGGTCCACCTGGTATATGGAGAGATCTTTCAACACAGAGAAGGCTAGAAAGCCCAATGTGAAAGTGAACTTTGCAGGCATCATCTCCAGTGTCTCAGGATCCTCAGAGCTGCTTCCTTCTTGGGAGAGGTGGGAGGGGCTTTTGCACCCTGGCCATGGACAGTGCTAATGGGTTAGAGAATGGCATCCCTCCGTGTGCTGGAATCCAATCAGATACATTAATCTCCTTGGGGGACGAATGAAATTAATCCTCTCTCCAGATGGCAGCAAAGTGACAAGAGTGCAGAGATTAAAAGAGATTGTGAGGTTATACGGTGACATCACCATCAATCGGGTTAGGAAACCCAGAGCTCTATTTGCACCAAAGGTAAATGGCACCATCTCATTTTTTGCAAGTCTGATGGGTTTGAGGTCTTGGAGAAAAGCCCATCCTTATTCACTTTTCTCAATTTGACTCCTTTCAATTTTAGAATTTCTATTTCTATGGAACTATTTTCATTTATCTGCTAAATAACCCTCCCCCTCTTCCTTCCTTCCTTCCTTCCTTCTTTTTGTTTTTTGACAGAGTGTTGTTCTGTTGCCCAGGCGGGATGCGGTGGACAATCTCCGCTCACTGCAACCTTTGCCTCTCGAGTTCAAGTGATCCTTTTGCCTCGGTCTCCCAAGTAGCTAGGATTACAGGCATGCGCCACTACTCCTGGCTAAATTTTGTAATTTAGTAGAGACAGAGGTTTCACCTTGTTGGCCAGGCTGCTCTCGAACTCCTGAACTCAAGTGAGCCACGTGCCTCGGCCTCCCAAAGTGCTGGGATTACAAGCGTGAGCCACAACACCCAGCCTGTTAAATACTATTTCTATATTGATCTCTTTGTGTCAAAACTCTTCCCTGATGTTACCATTTTTATTTGTATTGAATTTTCTAATACATTGTGGCTGCTGGGTTTCTGGGGAAGCAGACCCTGACTCGGAGATCTGCGTCGCCACTTGAAGTGTCCTAGGGATCCTTCCTTCTCACTGGCATCACTGCTGTGTGGGGAAGGGGAGGCTGGCGGCAGTGCAGCCACAATGTGTTGTGACTCAACCCTAGCTGACTCCATGGCGAGCTCTGAAGCTGGAATGGCCTTTTTGAGTTGTCCCTTTTGTAGTAGGGAACTGGGCTTTTATACCTCCAAGTCAATCAGCCATTACTGTGGGCTGCCCCAGGATGGGGGCACGACCTTGGGCAAGATGGCTTTCCTCAGCCAGGCAGTGGGGAGCTGTCAGCTTACAACTATTCCTGGGGGACAGTACCTTGGGTCCTGATGGAAAAATCTGGGGAGCACAGCACAGCATTTATGGCAAATGTTTAGCAGAGACCCTCAGGATAAGCTGCAACTGAGGGACTCTTTCTTGATGCCATCAATGACTTTTTTTTTTTTTTCTTGAGACAGAGCCTGGCTCTGTTGCCCAGGCTGGAGTGCAGCAGCATGATTTCGGCTCACTACAACCTCTGCCTCCCAGGTTCAAGTGATTCTCTTGCCTCAGCCTCCTAAGTAGCTGGGATTATAGGCGGGCACCATCACACTTGACTAGTTGTAGTTTTAGTAGAGAAAGGGTGTCACCGCATTGGTCAGGCTGGTCTCAAAGTCTTGACCTCAGGTGATCTGCCCACCTCAGCCTCCCAAAGTGCTGGGATTACAGGTGTGAATCACCATGCCCGGCCCATCAATGACTTCTTAACGATCTCCTCCAAAGGCATCCTTAGTTATTCTTCATGTCTTAGTAGTGTTTCACAGTAACTTTTCCATCTTTCTCAATATTTTTGCTAAAATAATATTGTCCCGACCTGCAGGACAACAACGGGGACGAGGGAGAGGGAGTGGGGATGAAAGAGGGACAGGAGGCGGAAGAATGGAGACAAGACAGGAGTCTGATCAGGTCTCGTTTATTCAGCGGGGGAAAGCAGCTTATAAAGGCAGCTGCAAGTAACTGGGAGACGAGGGAGGAGGGGCAGCCCGAGGAAATCTCGGGGCAGCTCAGGCAGAAACAAGGGAAGAGCCACGAGCACCCGTGGCGCTCGTGGCCGGGAAAGGCAGAGGCAGCTGCAAGTTGATTACGGTTGAGAAAGATGGGGGCAGCTGCAAGTTGTTAACGGTTGGGAAAGTCCGTGTGATTTCTGGTAAATGGCAACTTTTATCATCTGAGGCTTGGCCAAAGGCCCCCCACATAATATGTCTATTCCTAATGTTCTGATGCATTCCTCTTTTCTTTGGCCTCTTTTCTTTTCTTTTTTTTTTTTTTTGAGACAGAGTCTCACTCTGTTGCCCAGGCAGGAGTGCAGTGGCATGATCTCGGCTCACTGCAACCTCTGCTTCCCAAGTTCAAGCGATTCTCCTTCCTCTGCCTCTTGAGTAGCTGGTATTACAGGAGCCCACCACCACGCCCAGCTAATTTTTGTATTTTTTTTTTTAGTAGAGATGGGGTTTCACCATGTTGGTCAGGCTAGTCCTGACCTCAGGTGATCCACCCGCCTCGGCCTCCCAAAGTTCTGGGATTACAGGCGTGAGCCACCACACCCGGCCTCCTCAGCCTCTTTTCTAATCCATAACTATGGTCATGTCTCCGAGTTTCTTTTTTTTTTTTTTAAAGACAGGGTTTCAGGCTGGTCTTGAACTCCCGACCTCAGGGGATCTGCCCGCCTTGGCCTCCAAAGTGCTTGGATTACAGGCATGAGCCACCACGCCCAGCCTCCGAGTTTCATTCTTAGAGCTCATTTTTCAGCCACTTCTGTCTTAGTTATCTGTCATCTCTATGGCTTCAAAGATAGCCCCCAAAAGAAGGGGTTCCAATCCATAGGGATGCTCTTGACCTCTCTTCTCAGTCCTATTCTGACACTTCTAATCACTTGTCCACTTCAAACTCAGTATGTCTGAAATCCAACCTGCCCTGTTTCTCAAGCCAATTTCCCATCCTGACTTCTCTTTTTCTCTCCTTTCTACTGTTTTGTCCATCATTATGCTTGAGATCTCACGTTCATCTTGAACCCCTTCATATGCCTCATTTACCTTCTTGTCATCAAACCTTCTAGGGTCATCTGCCAGAAACACTGCCCCTTTTATTCTATTTCCACAGCTGATATCTAAGTCATTATCACACGACATCCGACCTATTGCAGCAATAACGACTTTGGAGGCACTTCTTCCTTTTGAGTAGTATTGATAAAGCACCTAACACTGATGTAAGCACTTTCTATACGACATTAACACATTTATTTCTCATAACAAACCTATGAGGTAGGTACTATTATTAGATCCATTCTACAGGTCAGAAAACTGAGGCACAGGGAAAACTAGGCACATGCCAGAGGTCGCACAGCTAGTAAGTGGTGGCACCAGAATTGTGAATCCCAGCAGCCTGGCTCTAGCGCTTGTGCTCTTAACTATTAAGCTAAACTGCCTCAAGCTGGTGCTTGGCTTCTGGTGACATCATCTTTGTCACCTTCATTATTATTGTTCTGTGTACAAGGCAGAACAATCATTCACTGTCTCTTGTCTCTTGTAAGTTTAATTTGAAGTGTGCCCATCTTATTTTCCCAAGTTGATAGAAAACTCTTTGAAGGCAGAGACCAAGATATTTTATTCTTCTCTGAACCTTCTTGTAAACAGCAGGAATTTCAATGTGGTGAAATTCATTGATTGAATTGTTCAGATTTCACATTCGTTATTAATTGGTGTTGTACACAAATTGGTCTATTTAAAATGGAAAGCAAATTTAATTAATTCTCTGTTCAAGCCTTTCCAGTGGATTCTTGTAAAATCCAAAATTCTTACCATGTAAGGCTCTGCATCATTGGGCTCATTTTTAAGTCTCCGCTCAGCCACCCTGGCCTTTTGTACCGCTAACTGCTCTGTGTACCCCTCAACCCACCCAGCTCTAACACGCGCTCTGCCCCTTGCCTGGAAGCTCCTCCTCCCAATTTCCTCCTCCTCTTCCTTTTCTTCATTCAGTTCAATGTTCAGTCTTCTGTCTAAAAATAGCATCCTCCTCCCATCACTCTCTACTTCCTCTCCCTGCTCGGCTGTGATTCATAGCTTTTCTGATAGTATCAATCTCTATGTGACATTATAGTTTATAGTTATTTGGTTGCATTATAGTTTATAGTTATTTGATTTCCCTTTTTCTTTCTTTCTTTCTTTCTTTTTTTTAGATGAAGTGTTGCTCTGTTGCCCAGGGTAGAGTGCGATGGTATGATCTTGGCTCACTGCAACCTTTGCCTCCCAGGTTCAAGCTATTATTCTGCCTCAGCCTCTCCGGTAGCTGGGACTACAGGTGTGCACCATCCCGTCCAGCTAATTTCTAGCATTTTTAGTAGAGACAGGGTGTTGCAATATTGGCTAGGCTGGTCTTGAACTCCTGACCTCAGGCAATCCACCTACATTAGCCTTCCAAAGTGCTGGGATTACAGGTGAGAGCCACCGCGTCTGGCCATTTGGTTTTCTTTTTTTGCAGTGTAAACTTCAGTAAGGCAAAGACCTGTCTGTCTTGTTGAACAGATTATCCCCAGAGCCTAGAACAGTGCCTCGCACATAGCAAGCCTCAACAAATATTTGCTGCATGAAGGAATGAATTGGGGGAAAATGAGTTTGAAATCAAGGCCATTGGGTCCATTAGGTCTCTTCCTCTTTCAGCCAGCAGGGGGCTCTAGGCTCTAGAATTCAGAGGCATAGATGGGCACCTTCACAGTGGTTTACCTGGAATCCCGCATCCTAGAGCCAGAAAAATCCACCTCCTCCTTTTTCCCCTCCAAGTAGGATTGTGCCAACCCAGGCAAATATTGAACTTCGTGTTAACAAAGTTTTTTTATAGGTGGTCCTTCAAGGATTTCTTGGTTTTGCTTTTTGAAACGTGTCAAGTTTGCTGCTAGCAACTCCACGTTTTTTTTATTCACTCACAAAGACACATTGTCATAAATAACATGCATGAAACCAGTGGGACAATAGCACAGCAGTAATGTCATTTTATGTAAGCACTTAAACACCACAAATTAAACAGCTGACTAAACGAAGCCCATCAATTATATTTTGTGTTTACATCCTTTTGATAGGAATACATCTCTCACTGTTTCTGTTTGTTTGTTTTATTCTGGACACCTTCTCAATTACCTGGCACTATAATATTTCTTGTTGGGAACAGATGTCAGAAATACATTGGTAAATATAACATCTTTTTTTGGAAAATAAATCTCCCACTCTCTACTTAAAATAGGTGGTTTTAAAGTTTGCATCAACTTAGAAATTGAAAAATCCCCGCTGAAAGAAATTGCTAGTACATTTGAATGGACTTATTGTCTCTGGTTCATTTCCTTTAGAGTAGATTCTGGCAGGAGTGCCAGCCTTATTGCCAAGACAAAAAGAACTATATATTACAGCTCCCGCTCTGCCAACACTAAGTAAAGATAGTCTGGCAACACTTAACCATTGTTGAGAAGGCCCAAGCATAGGTATAAGGACACTAATATGGCTTATATTCTGTTACTTATGTCTGTTTCTGTGCAAATGGTCCTTAATTTTGTACACAGAAAATCTGCCTCCCTCAACAGGCAGCAGTTTCCTGGAAAAACCACAGTAACCTTTTGTACATGAACCAGAGAAGATGGATTCCTGTAGAGGAAAGAGCAAAGAGGAACCCATGGGAAAGGACAGCTCACCTCTGCAGAGAAGGCTGCCTATTGGTGTTTGTAACAAACAGACCCTTCATTGCGTTAGTTTCCCAACAGGGAAATCTGTTTCAGTCCAGATACTTTTATTTCTTTCTGGAAAAGAAATAATTGAAATTGCCAACTCTAGGCAGGAGAGAATGCATTGCATGGCTTATAGGGACTGAAGAAGCAGGTAAGAAAAGGTATGTACTGAGTCTGGTGACCTAACTCAGTAGCTTTTGGCTACAGGGATTCCTTGGAATTCAGAGCTTCCCATCTAATTGTGTTACAATAAAATGGTACACTTACTCAATAGCTAATGTTTGCCCACTGTGGGCAGAGTTCCTTACAAGGTAGTGTGTGTAGGTAACAATAACATTAACAAAGTAGGCACGAGTCCTGCCCTCATAGAGCTTATGAAACTGTGCATATATTAGGTTGGTGCAAAAGTAATTGCAACTTTTGCCTTTTTTTAAAAAAAAAGAATGGCAAAAACTGCAAGTATGGCACACTTGAAAGAGGCTAGAGGTCATTATAAAGCATGATACTAATGACTGTGACCACAGACTCAACTACTTCAGGAAGGTTTGGGTCTCAATCCTGTTCTTTTCTTTTTTGAGACAGAGTCTCACTCTGTCACCCACACTGGAGTGCAGTGGCGCAATCTTGGAATAATGCAACTCCGCCTCCTGGGTTCAAGCCATTCTTGTGCCTCAGCCTCCTGAGTAGCTGGGATTACAGGCATGTGCCACCACATCCAACTAATTTTTGTATTTTTAGTAGAGATGGGGTTTCACCATATTGGCCAGGCTGGTCTCGAACTCCTGACCTCAGGTGATCTGCCCTCCAAGGCCTCTCAAAATGTTGGGATCACAGGCGTGTGCCACCACACCTGGCCCCCTTGATCCTGTTTTTAAAAACTCAAATTAGGCTGAAGTTATATCTGGTCTCTAGAAAGCATACCAGAATTCTGTATATTCCAAAGTATTTAGGAACATGGCAGCCCTCCTGAGCACAAAGGCACTGCTCCCTAAGTGAGATCTGGAGGGGCTAGAGGGTAGGTTAGCTCTGTATATTTTAAAGTGTTAAATGGCCATTCACTCATTTTCCAAGGTGTTTACTGAGCACTTAGTATATGTGAGCCACGATGGGAGGGCCCTGAAATTCATTCTAATTGAAAAGATGATATGACGTGTACCTAAACTGCTAAAATTGAATGGACACAGGGATGAAGGTCTCAAGGGAGGTATGTATGAAATGATGAGGAGTTCAGGGGTGGGCGGAGGACTCACAGATGAGAAGTCTGGGGAGGGTGTCAATGGCAGGTGCATCTTACAGGACAAATAGGACTTGAACACTTTGGAGATGGGCATGAACCTGGGCTAAGTCCAAAGCTATAACGGGCTGTGAAGCTTTGTTCCCTGTCTTTGAGTATCAGATGCCCAGGTAGAACTCAATATTAATAAATTAAATATAGGACATCGGTTGAACCTTCAGTCAAACATCTTCCCGCATTCCTTATTCTCTGCCTACCTGACTTCAGGAATATTTCTTCGCCTAATTTTAGTTCAAGGGCTCAAAACTCATTTCTTTCTTTCTTTCTTTCTTTCTTTCTTTTTTTTTTTTTAATGAGACTGAGTCTTGCTCTGTCACCCAGACTGGAGTGCAATGTCATGGTCTTGGCTCGCTGCAACCTCCGCCTCCCGGGTTCAAGTGATTCTCCTGCCTCAGCCTCCCGAGTAGCTGAAATTACGGGTAACTGCCACCATTAGTAGACACAGGGTTTCAACATGTTGGCCAGGATGGTCTTGATCTCTTGACCTCATGATCCATCCTCCTTGCCCTCCCAAAGCGATGGGATCACAGGCGTGAACTCATTTCTTCAGTAGGAGCTAGTGAATAAATGGCGTCTATTTCCGAGATTCTTTTGTATCCTCTTTATAGACTGTGACCACTCATGCTCACATCATCATAGGCCTTTCTCCAGATGCAGCCTGGCCCTGTTGTCAATTGAATAATGGCCAAGGAGCTTTATGCTTCTGTACCACTGGCTCACATGATGGTCCTTGCACTGCCCCATGGAAAACTGGGGGTGGAAAGCTGTCTCCATGTTCTGCTGCCAAAGCAGCAAACTGATTCACACGTCTTGAAGGCAAAGTGGAACATGGAAGGGAGCATATGAGACTTGATTTTGGGGATGAAACTTCCTATCTGAACCACTAAGTCTCCCAGCAGGGGTGTTAATGCCCCTGTGAGTTGCAGGCTTCCCACAGACACACCCAGGTTGTGAGTGGGTTCAACATGGCCACAGAAGCTTCATTTTACATAAAATGGTAAGATGGCAAGATCTGGGAGCATACTGAGACCACCAACCAGGAACGGAGGGATGCTCCCACATAACTAAACATGGACTTGTTTCTGACGTTGAAATGATGTAATACATAGAGAGCTTTTGAAACCCAGAGGCACTCCAACAATGATACTTCAAAACCAGAAAAGAGTTTGACACAGATGGATGCTCTCTAAATGTCATAATGTCCTTTTCATATGTGAAGGGCGACTTTACAGAGAGCTTCCTGCTACTGTCCACCTACTGACTGATGCTCTTCGATGATCAGTATCTTCAAACAAATCAAGCTGTTCCCACACTGCAACATAATACTGCCAGGCGTGGTGGCTCATGCCTGTAATCCCAGCACTTTGGGAGGGCGAGGCGAGTGGATCACGAGGTCAAGAGATCGAGACCATCCTGGTCAACATGTTGAAACCCTGTCTCTACTAAAAATACAAAAAAATTAGCTGGGCATTGTGCCATGCACCTGTAGTCTCAGGTACTCAGGAAGCCCAGGCAGGAGAATAGCTTGAACTCGGGAGTTGGAGGTTGCAGTGAGCCGAGATTGTGCCACTGCACTCCAGCCTGGCAACAGAGCGAGACTCCATCTCAAAACAAAAACAAAAACAAAAAAACATAATACTAACTCACTTGTTCCCCAGACCATATGGTTTGGTACCCATTTTATGTGTTTGGAATCTCTGCAGAATCCTGTTAAACCATTTTCTGGAAAACAGAACAGTCAACTTTGCTGACTGCCAGTAGACTTTAGCTATCAACAAACATCCTAACTCCTGCCCATTTTTCTGATTGTGTCTGCGTTTATGAGTGTCCATCCACATTCACTGCCCATCGGCTGTGCTGCAGTAAGTCATTATTCCACCTGAGCTCTTCCAACATCTGTTGCAAGATGTAGTCACTGATCTACCTGGGTTTGTCCCTTGGCAAATCTGTAACTACTACTCTTTCATACCTTTGCTGAAATCTCATCTCTACCTTGATTGATTTTCCTCCCGACTCACTGTTTACTTCCTTTCCCCTAGTTGGGTTTTCCATGGGGACTGCTTCTAACCCCCAGTCCCCCCACACTCCAACTGGGCTGAAACTGCTGCCTGTTTTCCAATATGTAGAAGGAAATGTGGCTCCACTCTGCATTTCTGTAAGACTCAGCTTGTTACGAATTTAGAACCTTGGAACAATGATAAAACATTCTTCAAGAGAAAATAATCTCCAGGTTTTGTTTCATTATCTGTGAGAGTATTCTGTGCTACATCTGCTGAAGGGCATAAAATCCATATTTTTGTTTTAAAAATGGGTCTACTTTGATGCAGCACCCAAATTTAATTACTCTTAAAGCTTTTTAGGATCCCAGATGAAAGATGCTACTGCAGTGTAAAGTTCTAATATTATTCATTTCCCTACTCATCAACATTAGTTGGTTTCTCCTTTCTTGAAACCTATTTATCATTTGTATAAATAGAGTATTTGGGGAGCTTCCTGCATTAGATCATCTCCTGTCCTCTCAGTGCCCTTGATGTTCATTACACTCTCCTGGTGAGGCTTGCTGAGACATTAATGCAGTGGCCTCTCCTGTTTTAATATTGCTAGAAGGCCTTTAATGTTACTTATTGCTATTGAGATGAGATTTGACAATTATTTTTCTTGTTTTTGCCTCATGTAATACACGATCTTCTTTCTCGTCAGGGTGACCAGACTTTTCTCCCAATGTCAATATTGTCATTCACAAACATTTGTTGTTGCCTTCTATAATGCTAAACACTGACTAGGTTCTGGGGCTACCAAGCAATTCTGGGGCCCTTAACCTTCTTCAAAAAGCCAGCTCAGATTGTGTCCCCTCTGAGAAGTTCCATCTGGCATGTCCTTCCCACCCACCCACCTTGCCTAGGATGGCGGACAGCCTCTGGGGCACGCGCATCATCCTGTCTCCTGGCATTCACCGTTCATCTCCTCCCCTTAAATGTAAGCAGCATGTGTGACTTGCTTCACACTCATAAAATATTGGAAAGGAGATGTCATTTCCATGGTTCCATTACATAAAACTCTAACGTCTGTCTTGCTCAGAAACTCACTCCCTTGCTGGCTTTGATGAGCAAGCAGTCTGATGGGGAGGCCCATGTGGTAGGGAACTGGGGGTGGCCATTAGCTGACACCAGCAAGAAGAAACTGAGGCTGTCAGTCCACCACCACCAAGGAAGTAAATGTGTCCAACCATGTAAGCTTAGAAGCAAATTCTCCCACAGTTAAGCCTTCAGATAAGGACCTAGCCGGGGCCAATACCTTGATTGAAGCCTCTCAGAGGACCCAGCTAACTTATGACTGGGCTCCCGACCCATAGAAACTGGAGATGATAAATATGCACCATAATCCTCCCTTATCCATGGGAAGTACATTCCATGATCCCCTGTGGATACCTGCAACTGTGGATAACACTGAACCCCATATATACTACGCTTTTTTGACCTGATAACCAAGACAGCTACTAAGTGCCTAGCAGATGGGAAGTGTATACAGCATGGATACATTGGATAAAGGAATGATTCATGTCCTGGGCAGGATGGAGTGGCATGGTACAAGATTTCTTTATGCTATTCAGAATGGTGCATAATTTAAAACTTATGAATTGTTGATTTCTGAAAATTTTCATTTAATATTTTTGAACCACAGTTGACCGAAACCATGAAAAGTAAAACTGTGGATAAGTAAAACTGTATTGGTTTAAGCTGCTAAGTTTGTGGTAATATTCTATACAACAATATTAAAACTAATATATGCATCTAATTTCTGCCTTTTCTATGGGCTCTATGTTGCATATAGCTCAGTTACTGCATTTAGATTGTACTATAATCTTTTTTTTTTTTTTTGCATGTCCAGACTTCCCATATACGATGAGGACCATAATAATAACTACTGAAGTGAGTAGAGATGTACATAGAATCTCTCAAATATGCAAAACAGAAAAAGGTAGTTTGCTTTTATTTTCTCTAACTGCTTTCATCTTAGTCTCAAGGCCCCATTTTCATGAGGGCGTGTGTGTGTGGAGAAGCTGTTTCTTTCCTTTCAAAGCTTTTCTCCTACCCTTTCTCCACATTGGTAGGGTAGGAGGCAGAAGGGCAGAGAGCTCAAGAGTGAACAAAAGGGGGCCAAACTTGCTTTTATAGCAAAGCCCCTTTCATGATCACTAACCCACTCTCATCATAAGGACATTAATCCACTCCTGAGAGCAGATCCCTCAGGTCCTAATCACCTCTTGATGGTTCTACCTCCCAATACCACTACAATCACAATTTAAATTACATTTAACAATTAAATTTCAACATGAGTTTTTGAAGGAATATTCAAACCATAGCAATGAGACAGGGGTTTTAGTATTTTTTTTCCCCCACATGTCTCAGTGGAGTTCTGGTTGTTAGATACCCAACTGTCTCTGACTAATTCAAGAAAAAAGGAAATTTTGCAAAGATGTTGAAAACCTGTGCATACAGAGTTGGATCATCAGGTCTTGGGAAGAAGCAGGCAGCAGGAATGAAAGAACATTCTCTTTGTGGCTCTTTCATTAGAGTGACTCATTCTTATCATTGTCACCTGTGTGTTTCCTTGTGTGTTTCCTGGGAGGGTGAGTGGTTGGCCTCTCTGGGTTACATGCCCATCCTTTGGATGAGAAGAGGCACTGTGACTGGCCATCCTACTAAGACCACATGGGATGGGGAAGGACTAGTTCCCCAAAGGTAAGGCAGTTGCCTATTACCCTTGAAAAGAGGTGCTCCTGTTTCCCTGCTCACAGGACAGGCCATCGAGAGTTAGAAGAAAAAACATTAATTCTTCACCATCACTCTTGGAGGAGGGGCTCACAGCACTGGCAGCAGCAGCCTCATGCTGGAAAGATACTTAAAACTTTTTTTTTTTTTTTAATTAATAAACTTTATATTTTAGGACAGTTTTAGATTCGAGAAAAAAATTGAGTAGATAGTACAGACAGATCCCATGAAACTCCACCATGCACTAGTTTCCCCTGTTATTAACATCTCACATTAGTGTGGTACATTTGTTAAAATTAATCAACCAATATTAACAGATTATTATTAATTAAGGTCCATAGTTTACATAAAGTTTAGCTCTTTGTGTTGTATAATTCTGTGGGTTTTGACAAAAGTGTAATCCCTGTATCCTACAGAATATTTCATACCCTAAAAATCCTCTGTGCTTTACCTATTCATCTTTCTCCCTGTCCCTCTTGAATTTCTGGCACTGAAAATTAACTCAAAAGGAATCATAGACCTAAGTGTAAACACAAAAGTATAAAACCCCTAGAAGATAACATAGGAATAACTCTAGATAACCTTGGGAATGATGATGATTTTTTAGATACAAAAACCAAAGGCATGAGCCAAGAAAGAAATAATTGATAATCTGAAGTTAAGTGGAATTAACTTCTGCTCTATGAAAGACATTGTGAAGATAATTAAAAGACAGGTCATATACTGGGAGAAAATATTTGCATATTTTTGATAAGGGATTGATATTCAAAATATACAAAGGACCCTTAAAACTTAATAATAAGGAAACAAACAATGCAACTTAAAAACGGGCAAAAGATGTGAACAGACACCTCACCAAAGAATATAAACAGATGATAAATAAACACATGAAAAGATGCTCAACATCACATCATTAGGGAATTGAAAATTAAAATAACAGATATCATTACACACTTACTAGAGTGGTCAAAATCTAGAACACTGACAACATCAAATACTGGTGAGGATGTGTAGTAACAGGAACTCTTATCAATTGCTGGTGAGAATGCAATATGGTTCAGTTATTCTGGAAGACAGCTTGACAATTTCTTAGAAAACTAAATGTTTTTGATCATGCAGTCCACCAGTTGTGCTCCTTGGTGTTACCTAAAGGAGCTGAAAACTTATGTCCACATAAAGACTTGTGCATAGATATTTACAGCAACTTTATTCATACTTGCCAAAACCTGGAAGCAATCAAGATGTGCTTCAGTGGGTGAATGAATAAAAAACTGTAGTACAGCCAGACAATGGAATATTATTCAATGCTAAAAAGAAATAGCTACTAAGGAGGTAGGTAAAAGATCTTCTTGATGATGAGAACTACAAAACACTGATGAAAGAAATCAAAGAGGGTGCAAAAAAATTAAGATATTTCATGCTTGTGGATTAAAATAAATAATATTGTTAAAATGACCCTGCTACCCAAAGCAATCCATGGATTTAATGTAATCCCCATCAAAATATTAATACCAATGACATTTTTCATAGAAATAGAAAAAAATTACAAAATTTATGTGGAACCACAAAAGGTCCCAAATAGCCAAAGCAATCTGAGAAAAAGAAAGCTGGAGGCATCACACTGCTTGTCTTCAAAAATACACTACAAAGCTATAGTAACCAAAACAGCAGGTATTGGCATAAAAACAGGCGGATAGACCAGTAGAACAGAATAGAGAATCTAGAAGTAAATGCATATATTTACAGCTCGCAGATTTTTGACAAAGGAGCCAAGAACATAAACTTGGGGAAAGAATATCCTCTTCAATAAATGGTGCTGGGAAAGCTATATATATGCAGAAGAATGAAATGAGACCCCTTTCATCATATAAAAAAAATCAACTCAAAATGGATTAAGGACATAAATGTAAGACCCAAAAACTATAAAATGACTAAAAGAAAACATGGGGGAAATGCTTCAGGACATTGGTCTAGGCAAAGATTTTATGGGTGATGCTTCATAAGCACAGGCAACAAAAACAAAAATAGACAAATGGGATTATATCAAGCTAAAAAGCTTCTGTACAGCATAGGAAACAACTGACAGAAAGAGGAAACAAACCTGTAGAGTGGGAGAA
Organism: Alouatta palliata; assembly: GCA_004027835.1. NCBI lineage: Eukaryota > Metazoa > Chordata > Mammalia > Primates > Atelidae > Alouatta > Alouatta palliata. The sequence continues at coordinate 59,064 of PVKV010002492.1, forward strand.
AATATTTGCAAACTATTAATCTCACATGGGACAAATATCCAGAATATACAAGGAAGTCAAACAACTCAACAGCAAAAAAAACCAAGTAATTCAAATTAAAAAGTGGGCAAAGGATCTTAACAGACATTTTGCAAAAGACTTACAAATGGCCAACTGGTGTGTAAAAAACATGCTCAACATCACTAATCATTAGAGAAATACAAACCAAAATCACAATGAGATATCATTTCGCCCAGTTAGAATTGCTACTATCAAAAAGAGAAAAAAAATGACAAATGCTGGTGAGGATGCAGAGAAAAGGGAACTTTTATACACTGCTGGTGGGAATGTAAATTAGTACAGCCATTATGGAAAACAGTATGGAGATTTCTCTAAAAATCAGAAATAGAACTACCATATGATTCAGTAACCCACTGCTGGGAATTTATCCAAAGGAAAGGAAATCAGTATACCAAAGAGATATCTATACCCCATGTTTATTGTAGAACTATTCACAATAGCCAGGATATGGAATAGACTTAAGTGTCCGTCAGCAGATGAATAAGTAGGGAGAATGTGGTATATATACACAATGGAATACTATTTAGCCATAAACATGAATAAAATCCTGTCATTCAAGGCAACATGGATAAACCTAAAGGACATTATGTTAAGTGAAATAAGTCAGGTACAGAAATATAAATAATGCATGTTCTCACTTATATATGGGAGCTAAACAAGTTGAGCTCATGGAAGTAGAGAGTAGAATTGTGGTTACTAGAGGCTGGAAGAGGTAATGGGGAGGGTAGGATAGGAACAGTTGGTTAATGAATACAAAATTATAGCTAGATAGGAGAAGTAAGTTATAGCATTCTATTGTACTATAGGATGAATACAGCTAACAGTAATTTATTGTATATTTTCAAAAAGCTGGCAGAGAAGATTTTCTATGTTCCCAACACAAAGAAATAATACATATTTGAGGTGATGGATATGTGAATTTCCTGGATTTGATCATTACACATTGTACACATGTATTGGAGTATCACTTTGTATCCCATAAATATGTACAAATACATATGTCAACTAAAAATAAAAGAAGGAAAGTTAATTTAAAAAAAGAACAGGAAAAAAAAGGGAATGAGCTATCAAGCCATAAAAAGACACTGAGAAGCCTTGGATATTACTAAGTGAAAGGAGCCCTTCTGAAGAGACTACATGCTGTATAAGTCCAACTCTATGGCATTCAGGAAAAGGCACAACTATAGGACAGTGAAAAGATCAGTGGTTGCCAGGGATTGGGGGGAGAGGGATGAACAGGTGGAGCACTGGGCGTGTGTAGGGCAATAAAACTGCTCCATACAAGTAGTTTATGCATTTGTCAAAATTGCCTATGGAGAATTTGGATAGAATCAGAGTGAAAAAGAAAACAAGCCTTTAAGTGCACAGTATTTTGCTTCATTTCTATATACTGAAGAAGACAGAAAGAACATTCTGAAGGGTCAGGAGAGATTAGTGACATGCTTGTGCCCTCTTCATGACCTCACCAATTTTATCTCTGTATCTCAAGGTAGTTTACTAATATCACTTATTATATGAATAATTGTATTCTATTATAACCTATTATTAAATTATATAATGATTTAGTAGATGAAAATTTCAGACACAGAATTGGATGGATGCAGATTTGACAAAGACTAGATTATGTTTAAATAAACAAAAGCTGGGTATAAAATGGAGAGTAGCCTGAATCTATAGGATAATAATATTTTTAACTCTAATGCATTCAATACTGAGAGTAATTTTTGAAAATACAATACATATCATAAACAAAAATATCCAAGAGAAGAATAACTGAAGGTCACAGGATTTGCTGAATGCCAAATAGAAGAGGGTCTGGGTACAATAGCATCCAATAATGATGGGCTCAATAAGGTGTTGTCTTCAGCAACAATACAAAGGCAAATTCAAATAGCTGAAAATGATCTACTTTGAAAAAACAAATCTAATGCAAAGGACGTGATTTAAAATATTAGAAGTTTTACTGCTCTCAAGGAATGGAAAAAGAACAAAAAGATAATTATAAATGTAGTATTGAGTCATGCTGGTGGCCCACGGCCTGAAATTCTGTCCCTACAGTGACTCTGAGGGGTGTTTTGTGTCAGGTCAAGCCTGGCCCTGGGCTCCCAGATTACAGTTATTAACCTATTATTTATGAAATTATATAAATGTCAATTATTTATATTTTCACTTTGTGTCAGCTTTGGTCTAATGCTTTCTACTGATAATACCTTATATTGAACCTAAAGCTAGTAGATTGAAACTTCAAATCATGTCTTCTCATTTTAGAGTCCTTAAAGAACAAATTTCTGTTCCATGCATCTGCTTCTTCTGTGGTTTTGAGATTAAAGAGTAAACTTTAGTTTTAAATACTCTCAGCTTTAAAATCCAAGCCGTCTCTCTCTGTCCTATGTATAGGAATCGCACCACCCATTTAGACTGCTTTGGTTTCTTCTCCCTGAACCTTTTCCAAGCCTTTTACAGCTCTCTTGAGGTCTAACCACAGAACTCATAGTTTTTCAGGTAAAGATGCATCATGACTTTGAATAAGGGTGGGCTAATGCCACTGTTGAAAGCTTAATTCAGGGACTTAGTGTTCCACAGCACTAACTGTGGGTCAGATGGATTGGACTGTATTACTGAGGTGGTCTTTGACAGCAGGGTGACCTTGGGCAAGTCATTTGACCTCCTTTGAGACTCAGTTTCTTCTCTTGTTTTATATACCTCCCAGGGTCATCACAGGGCCAAATGAGACAAACTATAAACCAGCATAAAGATACATATCTTTATTTTTTCTGATTTAAAATGAATATGTGTGCCAGGTGTACTGGTTCACACCTATCATACCAGCACTTTGGGAGGCCAAAGCAGAAGGATCACTTGAGCCCAGGAGTTCGAGACCAGCCTAGGCAACATAGGAACATCCCTCTACAAAAACATTTTAAAAATTAGCCAGGCATGGTGGCACATGCCTGTAGTCCTAGCTACTTGGGAGGCTGAGGTAGGGGGATCATTTGAGCCCAGGAGGTTGAGGCTGCAGTGAGCCACTGCACTCTAGCTTGGACAACAGAATGACCCTGTCTCAATTTTTTAAAAATTAATATGTACTCGTAAAACACAACAACAAAGTATAAAAGGAATATGAAATGAAAAGGAAAATCTCTAAAAGTAATGATTAGGGGGCCAGGTATAGTGGCTCATAACTATAATCCCAGCACTTTGGAAGGCCAAGGCAGTTGGATCACTTGAGCCCAGCCTGGGCAACATGGTAAAACCCCATTTCTACTAAAAATACAAAAATTAGCCGGGTGTGGTAGCTTGTGCCTGTAGTCCCAGCTACTCCTATGGCTGAGGAATGACAATTGCTTAAACCCGGGAGGCGAAGGTTTCAGTGAGCCGAGATCACACCACTGCACTCCAGCCTGGGTGACAAAACAACACTCTGTCTCAAACAAACAAACAACCAAACAACCAAACAAATAAAATGACTAGGACTAGCTTGGTTATACGCAGATTTTTTTTCTCTCTAATAACACGTAGTATGGTTATTATTTATGTTTTACAAAAAAGAGATCATTCCATTTTTTTCTTCTTTCATTTCATACATCATGACATCTTTCCAGGTCAGTGCATAGACAGCTACCTCATTACTTCCATGCCTCCATAGGCCCCTAATTGCATGGGTGCCACATAAATTATTTAACCAATTTCATGGTGGTAGCTATTTGAGCTTGTCTCCAATTTTTTACCCCCGGAAACAATGCTGCAGCAAACAGTGTTGTGCTACAATATTTTTATATACTTCAGTGATTATTTCTACATATTCCTAGGAAAGAAATTGCTGGGTCAAATGTATCAAACTTTCAATGTATTTAAATGTTGAAGGACATTGCTAACTTGGACAAGTGTTTTAAAGCCATGGGGCTCTCCAGAAATATTAATTCTTCAGCTGGATCCTGGAAAGCGAGCAGTAAGTGGAGGTCGGAGAATGAGACTCACAACAGAGACTGAGAAGAGAGTAGGTGTAGGCACAAGTCACTTATCCTATCTTCTTTACTGTTATTTATTTTGTTTTATTTTATTTTTCTGAGACAGAGTCTTGCTCTGTTGCCCAAGCTGGAGTGCAGTGGCGTGATCTCAGCTCACTGCAACCTCCGCCTCTCAGGTTCAAATGATTCTCATGCTTCAGCCCCCCCGAGTCACCTGTTTTCTTTAGACATGATCTGATTCGTTTCTTCCGCTTCCATGGCCCTCTGAAATCATCTTATGGGTTATCTGTGAGCTTGGCATGCGGGGAGCCAGAAAACCTTCTGTCATTGGCCTCTTTCAGACCCTTTAAAGATGAGTCCAGCTCTGATCCCCATGAAGGGAGAAGCAAACTACTGTTTACTAAACCCCTGCCATGTACTAGATCTTATCACACTTACAAAAATACATACACATGACTTCTGTGAATCCTCAGTCTACCCCACTATGTCAGCATGACTATCACCATTTTAGAGAGGAGCAATTGGAGATATAGTGATCTTAAGGAACTTACCAAAGCCACACAGTTAATAAGTAGCAGAACCGGAATTTGGCCTAGAACTGGCCTCAAAGTCCCTACTTGTTCGATGGTGCCTACCAACTCTGAGCCCAGAGATGCCCTTAGCCATAGCCTTATTCTGTATCCTGACTCAGAACCACTTCTGTATCTATAGCTTTTAATAGCCTTTGGTGGAGAATCTTGTTTCATATCCTTTAAAGTTGAAATGACATTCATAGCTAGTTTGGGGTTGTTAACAAGTCTATTTATTCCAGTGGATCACAGAAGCCTTAATGTGACTGGCCCAATGGGCCCTTTCTTTCTTTTTCTTTTCTTTTCTTTGAGAGGGAGTCTTGCTCTGTTGCCCAGGCTGGAGAGTAGTGGCGCCATCTCACCTCACTGCAACCTCCACCTCCTGGGTTCAAGTGATCTCGGCCTCCCGAGTAGCTAGGACTACAGGTGTGCACCACCATCCCTGGCTAATTTTGTTGTTGTTGTTGTTGTATTTTTAGTAGAGATGGAGTTTCCCCCACATTGGCCAGGCTAGTCTTGAACTCCTGACCTTAGATGACCCACCCGCCTTGGCCTCCCAAAGTGTGGGATTACAGGAAGTGAGCCACCATGCCTGGCCCCAGTGGGCCCTTTCATAAGCGTTCAAGGGTCTCAACTGTTTTCATGTACAGCACCATGCAAAAGGAAATGATAATGTGGTTGCCAGAGTCTTCTCTGGACAAATGACCTTTGTCCTGTCCTTTGTCATGGTGATCACTGTTGGAGTTGTTTACTTGCACCTAACTATTTGGATATAGGACTGTTCCACTCTCTCTTAAGATCGGAATCCACTCTCCTTTATATTACCCTGAGCAAATTTTTACATTGTGATGATCAAATGGCATCAATGCACATCTCAGCTATTAGATGTCTTTGACGCATTTAAAGGATTATTTTGTATCTTCGTCTTCAATTTTCCTTTGCTCTTGAAGGAGCACATTTTCCCTTGCTTCTTTGGGATGAATTTCAATTGTTAAGCTGCCTGCCCCCAGTCTTAGCAGCCTAATATAACTCTTTAGTCAATATACGCAAGTCCATAAACATAATCCATCACATAAATGGAACCAAAGACAAAAACCACATGATTATCTCAATAGATGCAGAAAAGGCCTTCGACAAAATTCAACAGCCCTTCATGCTAAAAACTCTCAATAAACTAGGTATTGACGGAACGTATCATAAAATGATAAAAGCTATTTATGACAAACTTACAGCCAATATCATACTGAACGGGCAAAAGTTGGAAGAATTCCCTTTGAAATCAGGCACTAGACAAGGATGCCCTCTCTCACCACTCCTATTCAATATACTATTGAAAGTTCTAGCCAGAGCAATCGGGCAAAAAAAAAAAGAAATAAAGGGTATTCGATTAGGAAAGGAGGAAGTCAAACTGTCTCTATTTGCAGATGACATGATTGTATATTTAGAAGATCCCATCGTCTCAGCCCAAAATCTTCTCAAACTGATAAGCAACTTCAGCAAAAGTCTCAGGATACAAAATCAATGTGCAGAAATCACAAGCATTCCTATACACCAATAACAGACAGAGAGCCAAATCAAGAGCAAACTCCCATTCACAATTGCTACAAAGAGAATAAAATACCTAGGAATACAACTAACAAAGGATGCAAAAGACCTCTTCAAGGAGAACTACAAACCACTGCTCAACAAAATAAGAGAGGACACAAATAGATGGAGAAACATTCCATGCTCATGGTTAGGAAGAATCAGTATCGTGAAAATGGCCATACTGCCCAAGGTAATTTATAGATTCAGTGCTATCCCCATCAGGCTACCAATGACCTTCTTCACAGAACTGGAAAAAACCACTTTAAACTTCATATGGAATCACAAGAGAGCCCACATAGCCAAGATAATCCTAAGCAAAAAGAACAAAGCTGGAGGCATCACACTGTTGGACTTCAAACTATATTACAAGGCTACAGTAATCAAAACAGCATGATACTGGTACCAAAACAGAGACATAGATCAATAGACCAGAACAGAGGCCTCAAAAGCAACACCACACATCCACAACCATTTGATCTTTGACAAACCTGACAAAAACAAGCAATGGGGAAAGGACTCCATGTTTAATAAATGGTGTTGGGAAAACTGGCTAGCCATGTGCAGAAAGCAGAATTCTGCACATGTCACCTTACACTAAAATTAACTCCAGATGGATTAAAGATTTAAACACAAAACCTAACACCATAAAAACACTAGAAGAAAACCTAGGCAAAACCATTCAGGACATAGGCATAGGCAAGGACTTCATGACTAAAACACCAAAAGCAATGGCAACAAAAGCCAAGATAGACAAATGGGATCTAATTAAAATTCAGAGCTTCTGTTCAGCGAAAGAAATCATCATTAGAGCAAACTGGCAACCAACAGAATGGGAAAAAATTTTTGCAGTCTACCCATCTGACAAAGGGCTAATAACCAGAATCTACAAAGAACTAAAACAAATATACAAGAAAAAAACAAACAACCCCATTCAAAAGTGGGAGAAGGATAAGAACAGACACTTTTCAAAAGAAGACATATATGAGGCCAACAAACATATGAAAAAATGCTCATCATCACTGGTCATTAGAGAAATGCAAATCAAAACCACATTGAGATACCATCTCACACTAGTTAGAATGGCGATCATTAAAAAATCTGGAGACAACAGATGCTGGAGAGGATGTGGAGAAACAGGAACACTCTTACATAGTTGGTGGGAGTATAAATTAGTTCAACCATTGTGGAAGACAGTGTGGCGATTTCTCAAGGATCTAGAAATAGAAGTTCCATTGGACCCAGCAATCCCATTACTGGGTACATACCCAAAGAACCATAAATCGTTCTACTTTAAAGACACATGCACATGTATTTTCGTTGCAGCCCTGTGTACAATAGCAAAGACCTGGTACCAACCCAAATGCCCATCAATGATAGACTGGATAAAGAAAATGTGGCATATATACACTATGGAATACTACGCAGTCATAAAAAAAACGATGAGTTCGTGTCCTTTGTAGGGACCTGGGTGAATCTAGAAACCATCATTCTCAGCAAACTGACACAAGAACAGAAAGCTAAACACTGCATGTTCTCACTCATAGGCGGGTGTTGAACAATGAGAACATGTGGACTCAGGGAGAGGAGCATTACACACTGGGGGCAGTTGGGGGGGCTAGGGGAGGGACAGCAGGGGGTGGGGAAGGTGGGGAGGGATAACATGGGGAGAAATGTCAGATGTAGTATGCACCTATGCAACAACCCTGCGTGACCTGCACATGTACCCCAGAACCTAAAGTAAAACAAAATAAAAAATAAACAATTAAAAAAAAACAAACAAGAAAAAACCTCTTTAGTCAAATAAGTAGTCGTGACTGGTCTTTGCATTCAGAAAGATTGGGTCTGATAATCTGCATAACCCTGTTTTCAGATCTTTTAATAAGTAATTTTAATATAAGCTCAAAATTTTCTGACGATTCTGTTTCAAACTCCTACTTTTGAAGTATCTAAAGAAGTACTTGGGGCTGGGTACAGTGGCTCACGCCTGTAATTCCAGCACTTTGGGAGGCTGAGGTGGGTGGATCACCTGAGGTTGGGAGTTTGAGACCCGCCTGACCAACATGGAGAAATCCTGTCTCTACCAAAAATACAAAAAAATTAGCCAAGTGGGGTGGTGCATGCCTGTAATCCCAGGTACTCGGGAGGCTGAGGCAGGAGAATTGGTTGAACCTGGGAGGTGGAGGTTGCAGTGAGCCGAGATTGTGCCACTGCACTCCAGCCTGGACAATAGTGAAACTCCCTGTCAAAGAAAAAAAAAAAAAAAGAAGTACTTGGATATTCTTGATATTTCTCTGAAATGGAGTAAGGGCCTGTTGATTTTTTTCCCTTTCCTTTTCTATCCAGAATGGTGACTCTAATGTTCCTTTCATACTGAACTTCCTGCAGGCTTTCCTGTCTGTTACTTGGAACTATGTCTAGGGTATTTTCTTTCCTTGTAGTTTCTAAAACTACCTGTACTTGGAAGCTATCATTTATATCTCTCTTTTACATGGGAATGACTGACTGACCTTGCCCATTGAGGGAACTGGCTGCAGTGATAGGTATAATTTGAAAGGTGCTGAGAAGGACTTCTCCCCCAAGCCTTCTATCTTGGGTCTTCATTAATTCAAGAAAAATTAATTAAGCATGTTCTATGTGGTTAATATAAATTGAGTGTGGCAATGAACAAGACAGGCCAGGTCCTCACTTGCATGGAGACTGCATTCCCTAGGATGTTTATTGGAGGGTGGGGCATGGCAGGGGAGACAGATAAGCCAGCAAGGGTGTCTAGAGGGTGCCCAGTGTGATGAAGTCAATAAAAAGGGAACTGTGGTAGGGCATGATGGGGAGGGGACTTTACATCAGGAGAAGCCTCTCAGAGGAGGTGATCTTTGGCTGACATTTAAATGATACAAAGAAGGCAGAACCTTTGGCAAGCCCAGGCAAAAGAAATAGCAAGTGCAAATGTCCCTGAGGCAGGACAAGTTTGGTTGATTCCGAGAGCTGAAAGGAAAACAGGTGGCTGGAGCAGAGTCAGCAAGGGCAGGAAAGATGAGGAATGAGAGCAGGGAGGTGGGGGGCGGCAAACTGTATAGCCACCTTGAGGTTGAGACAAGAAGTTCAGATTTTATGTCCACCGTGCCATGCAAAGTCATGAGAGGAGAGTGCCATGATTTAATTTATATTTTTGAGAGGCTTCTCTGGCTGCCGTGTAGAGAAGATTATAAAAGGACAAGCTGGAAATCAGAGACCAGTTGGGAGGATGTTTCCAGTCCTAATGTGAGATGATGATGGCTTAGTCTGGGAGATGGAGAGAGATGTCTGGGTTTGGGAGATATTTTGGAGGCAGAGCAGAAAGTCTTACTCATGGATTAGACATGGAGGGTGAGTCGAGGGAAGAATCATAACCATCACTTCGGTTTTCAGTTTGAGGCCTGAATGGACAGTGAATTTTATCTACTGAGATAGGGAACACCGGAGGAGGAACTGGTTGTATGTGTGTGGAGGAGGGGAGAACTTTGTTTAGGTCGGAAGTGTCCAGCAGGTATTAGGCTGGAAGAGCCTGCAGCTCAGAAGAGAAGCTCTGTGGATGCCTCCTTTGATGTTCCCCCATACTGAGAGGAGGACTCTATTTAGAGTTTACAGCAAGACAGGAGAGGGATCATAGCAGATGGGAAGCAGGATTAGATTGCAGCTCCCACGTGGAGGGACACAGCAGTGTGTAGAGACTCACATCGTGAACATTTGCTCCAGAACTACTGTGGGAATAAACGAGGAAGGCCGAGAGGACCCACAAACCCTCTGAAGGAAGCAGATTGCTCCTGCAGAACCTGGGAAGACACCGCAAATACTGTGCTGATATCCACAGCTGAGAGACCTGCAGACGGCTCACATCAGAGGACTCTGCACACAACCCCCAGTACCAGCCCCTGGAAACTGGTAGACCTGCGGGGTGGCTAGATCCAGAAGACAGACAACAATCCTTACAGCTCCCAGGAAGCCACATCCTTAGGAAAAAGGGGGAGAGTACTACACCGAGGGAATACCCTGTGGGACAAAAGAATCTGAACAGCAGCCTTGAGCCTTAGCTCTTCCCTCTGACATAAAGTCTGCAGAAGGAACACAGGGCCTGGACATGAAGATACTTCCTGGGTGCTTAATGGATTGGGTTGTTCTCATTAAAACGTAAATATGCTCCCAAAGTGATAACTCAATGCATGTCTTTAGTCATCTCAATTAGTATGAATTTACATGTTTATTTTATGACAACTAGTTGAAAGCTGATATTTAAAAAGGGATAACAGAAAAACTTTAGCAGCAATGGGCTCCTTTGAGAGACAAGCTGAGCCTTATGAGTATCCCAGGAAGAAGAGGAAGGATGGTAAAGGGGAATCAAGAAAAAACTGTGGCAAATTTAACTTTGCCTAGGACTACTGTCATTCCTTCATTTCCAGCAGAAGTATAGTCTTTTTCAAATGCATAATTACTGCCTGCCTTGTTTTTTAAAAACCAAAGACTAAAAACAACAACAAATGACTAATTTTGCAGAACATTTCCAATTCATTTTTTTAATTCTAGTAAGGTGTTCTATTGCATAAGTTTTATTATAATGTGTTTATAAGGTATAGAATTTCTACCTATAGACAGATTCATAAAATGCTTTGCTACTTGGGAACATTTTTGTATAATACTACAGTTAAAACCTGATGAACTAGTCTTCTGTGAGCTGGCGGTATATCCTATTTTTGAGAAAATAATCTCTGATAAGCACTGAATACTCACTCTGTGACAGATGTTGTATTCAGCACTCCGTTCTGAGTTCCTTGGGGATAGCATCTGGCCTGGATCTGAAAGTCTCTCCAGGCTGGCCTTGTGGAGACTCAAAGTTTTGGATGAAAAAAATGGATTTAAATTAAGACTAATAACAATGAACGAAACTGTACTTTGCAGTTTTGTTCTTTTGAATCAAAACTAAATAAAACAGCCTATAATCCCAGCACACTGGGAAGCCGAGGCGAGAGGATCACTTGAGCTCACGAGTTCAAGACCAGCCTGGGCAACATAGTGAGACCATGTCTCTACTAAAAATAAAAATTTAAAAATTAGCCAGGTATCGTGGGGCATGCCTGCAGTTCCAGCCACACTGGAGGTTGAGGCAGGAGGATGGCTTGAGCCCAGTAGATGGAGGCTGGCTGCAGTGAGCTATGATTGCACCACCGCACCCCAGCCGGGGTGATAGAGCAAGACTATCTCACAAACAAACACACAAAAAATAAAATAAAATAAACCAGAGGTGTCCACATTAGGCTTTTGGGTAACTCTACCAATCAGGCCGATTTCTCCCTGTGGTGGGAGTGAGTTTTCCTCCTCTACATTGGGTGTAATCATTGTTATGTTGCTTTGATCCTCTAAGTAGAATGAAGTCTAACTCTGTGTTTCTGTGATAAGGAAGAGAAGAAAGTTAAATCTTGATGATGTTTTGAGGAGCCCTTTCATTTGTTTAAGGACAATTTAAAAATAAACGTAAAATCATGACTGTCAAATAAATAGAAAAATAATGTGAAAGATTTTACTTAACTCATTAATGAATGAGGAAACAGGAAGAGGTCACTACTGGCTCTAAGGAGAATTCAAAACCATATACTACATTGGCCATTGGGAGTGCTGAAATCAACTTACAAATAGATGCAAACCTGGTCAATATCCACAGGTCAACAATCAACTGTGTTTCACCAGACAAAATTCGTTTGCATTGCAGTGAGTAAGAATCATCCACGTTACTACCTCTATCAGTTTCCTAGGGCTGCTGTAACCAAGTACCACAAACTGGGGGGCTTAAATAACAGAAAAGAATTGTCCCCTGGTTCTGGATGTTGGAAATTTGAAATCAAGGTGTCAGCAGGGCCGTGTTCCCTCTGCGATCTACAGGGCAGGATCCTTCCTTGTCTCTTCTGGCTTCTGGTGGTTGCTGATAAATCCTGGCATTCCTTGGTGTGCAGCTGTGGCACTTTCACCTCTGCCTCCATTGTCACAGGGTGCTCTCCTCTCATGCCTCTGTATCTCTGTGTCTCCTTTTCTTTTCTTTCTTTCTTTTTTTTTTTTTTTAGATCAAGTCTCACTCTGTCACCCAGGCTGGAATGCAGTGGCACGATCCCAGCTCACCGCAACCTCCACTTCCTGCGTTCAAGCAATTCTCCTATCTCAGCCTCCTAAGTAGCTGGGATTACAGGCATTCACCACCACACCTTGCTAATTTTCATATTTTTGGTAGAGACAGGGTTTTACCATGTTGACCAGGCTAGTCTCTAACTCCAGACCTCAAGTGATCTGCCCGCCTCAGCCTCCCAAAGTACTGGGATTACAGGCATGAGCCACTGCACCCAGCCTTCTTCTCTTCTTCTAAGGACACCAGTCATGTTGAATTAAGGGTCCACTATACTCCACTCCAGCCTGGGTGACAGAGCAAGACTGGGTCTCTTAACTAATTATACCTGCAATGACCCTATTTTCAAATAAGGTCACTTTCTGAAGTACTGGGTCTTAGGACTTTGACACAGTTCAACTCATAACACTATTCTTTCTCTCCCTTCCTCCCTTCCTCCCTCCCTCCCTCCCTCCTTCCCTCCTTCCCTTCCTTCCTTCCTTGTCTCACTTTTGTTGGCCAGGCTGGAGTGCAATGATGTGATCTCGGCTCACCACAACCTCTGCCTCCCAGGTTCAAGTGATTCTCCTGCCTCAGCCTCCCAAGTAGCTGGGATTACAGGCGTGTGCCACCACACCTGGCTAATTTTTTTGTAATTTTAGTACAGACGAGGTTTCTCCATGTTGGTCAGGGTGGTCTTGAACTCCCAACCTCAGGTAATGCGCCCACCTTGGCCTCCCAAAGTGCTGGGATTACAGGCATGAGCCACTGTGCCTGGCCAGCACTCCCTATTTTCTACAACTACGAAGTATTAGTAGTAAAATAGCTCAAAGGTCAGGAAAGATGTGGTAGACAAGATACCAGTACCTTTTTTTTTTTTTTTTTTGCCTGTTTCAGTCTTTTAACATTTTTCCTGACATTCTTCTAGGGTTGCCCCCAAATTTGGCGATCTTTAGTCCACACTGGTCCCCAGTGATATGCTTGCTTAAAGACAAGAAGTTTTGCTCTGGGCTAGCTGGGCACAGAGACCTGGCCGAGGCTCAGAGGCCCTGTGTTAAATTCAGGTGCTGCCTCAAGCTTGCCAGGTAACCAGGCACACGTTTCTGAGGTGCGGCCCCAGCCCAGGGTGCTGTGTGGGTAAAGCAAGTGTCTGCTCTTCTTCAAGTGGCCCAATTCCGCTCCCTTCTCAGCCTCAGGAGCCTCTACTGCCTGTTCTGCCCCTCCAAAGCTCCAATCTCCCAAGGTGCCTGTAGAAACTCTCTGTCTTTCTCCTCTGAGTTTCTCCTCCTCATGCATCTCTACTACATATATTCAGGATACCTGCACAGTGAATTGTGGGATGGCTTTTTCCATCGGAAGATTTAAAGCAGCGTGCCCTTGGAGAGTGGAGAACAGACTGATGAATTCAAGGAAGGCTGATGTGGAAAGGAGCAGGGGTTGCCAGTTCCCTTTGAGTCAGCAGCAGAGGACCCACTTCCCTGCGCATTCCGATGATGACGGTTTTACGATATTGCTGCTTAAATGGCTCCTCTCATATTAAACTACCTCCCCTTCTCTCTGCTCTGCTTCTCCATCTGAGGAGCAATGGCATCCAGTTGGTAAGCACAGGAGTCCAGTTCCACCATTTCGGATGTGTTTTCAGACTTCTGCAGAAACATCTCTGGGCTCCAGCCATGGATGGAAGCCACTGATACTGCTAAGCATCCCGCAATGCACCAGGCAGGCTCCCCCACAACACCCTCCCCTGCCACCCAGCCCCAACAAAGCATTATCAAGTCCACAATGACAACAGTGCTGAGCCTGAGAAACCTGAGTTTAAAAGAAAGAAAAAAATGACAACTACAGTTTGAAATGACAAATTAATACATGCTCCTTATGGAAAAAATCAGAAATCCAGATAAGCTAAAAAGAAAAATGCAAGCCTCCTTAATTCCCCCAAAATCACATTTTTGGCTCAGTTAAACAGTTTTTTTCTTAAAGATATGTTAAGAGTAAATGGAATCTTTTCTCATTCTTGGTAAAACTCAGAAGAAAAATATTTATTTCTGTTCATTTATACAATTCAGTCAATTGAAGCAAGTTGGCTCAAGTTTTTATAGGATATTAGGAAGAAAAAGCAAAGTTACAAATAAGGACTAAATCTTTAATCCACTGGATTGATTCCAGATGTATTTCTAGGCATGAAAATGCACCCAAAATGCAGAGAAGAGGACCTTGTCAGAGGTGTAGGGAACTTCTGAGCCTCCTCCCTTACCGGCACCTCGCTGGAGGGTGAGCACATTTTAGACAACAGTGCTTCAGTAGAAGGAGCTGGCGATAGTTGCTATTTTTAAAATAGAAGGCTTCTAAAATAGTGAGATGTTAAAATAATGATCTGTGAAAGGGGAGAAGCCCTTTTGTGGAGTTAAAAGCTGGAGACAATGTGGCACCAACCTGGGAGTGTCTCTGAGTGACATTTTGGCTGTGTGGGATACAGGAAAGTGGGTGGCTTCATGTGCATGGGGGTGTGGACTTCAGTAGGACTCTGTGCCTGGCAGCAGCTGAAAAATCTAGAAGAGTGTGAGCTGACGAGTGTGGTTACAGTGAGAAGCAAGCCCCATTAGCTTGCTTCTGCTCTGGAGGATCTTGGAAAAAGTGGAGTGTTGAGGGAACCAGACATGTGCCCTCTACAAGAACTTCTTGAGCTCCCAATCTGTGGAAGGCTTTGTGCTGGCTGGATGTCAGGGGACACAGAGATGAATCAGGTTTTTGTCTAAATTGAAGAAGACAGAATTCACTGGGTCTGGGGCTACCTCTTTCTTTTCCTAAACAGAAAGTTGCCTACTTTTGAAATCTAGGGCTGGTGCCGAAATTTTAGAGCTGCTTTTGTTTGAGTAGGTTGTTACCAATGTAATTAGTTGTGAGTGAATCTAAGCAGGAGCTGTCAGAAATTAATCAAAAGGGCTTTTTGCTTGTAAGTGGGAAGCAGGATAGGAGGAGTCAGCGTTCCTCAGCGAGTTACATCCTCTCGGCTGAAATATGTCTCAAGCCCTATCAGTGGAAATGGCTGCAGAGAACAGAGCAGAGGTGAATAAAAGCAAGTCAGCACAGAAGGGGTGAGCTGCTGAGGGCTGAGACAAGGGTGAGTGGAGCTAGAGCAACAGCTTAAGTTAAAAATTTAGGTGGCACCCTGCTGGTGGGAGTGTAAATTAGTTCAACCATTGTGAAAGACAGTGTGGTGATTCCTCAAGGATCTAAAACCAGAAATACCATTTGACACAGCAATCCCATTACTGGGCATATACCCAAAGGATTATAAATCATTCTACCATAAAGACACATGCATATGTGTTTTATTGCAGCACTATTCGTAATAGCAGAGACTTGGAACCAATCCAGATGCCCATCCATGCTAGACTGGATAAAGAAAATGTGGTACATATATACCATGGAATACCATGCAGCTATAAAAAAGGATGAGTTCACGTCCTTTGCAGAGACATGGATGAAGCTGGAAACCATCATTCTCAGCAAACTGACACAAGAACAGAAAACCAAACACTGCATGTTCTCACTCATAAGTGGGAGTTGAATAATGAGAACACATGGACACAGGGAGGGAAACATCACACCCTATTGGAGGGTGGGGGACCAGGAGAGGGATAGCATTAGGAGAATTACCTAATGTAGATGACAGGTTGACGGGTGCAGCAAACCACCATGGCACGTGTATACCTATGTAACAAACCTGCACGTTCTGCACACGTATCCTAGAACTTAAAGTATATATATATAAAAAATTTAACTGGCATCAGTGTAGTTTGCAACAAGATACTCTATACTTGCAACCTATCTAATGTTGTATAATTTAAAAAGATTATGGAAAGTTTCAAACATAAATAAAAGTAAAAAGAATAGTAGAAAGAACCTGACACATTTGTCAGCCAGTTTCAGCCATTTTTAATAAATACATATTTTCTTTCAGCTCTACCCCCATCTACCTAATCCCCCAGTAATTTTGAATTCCAGACATTATATCTTTTTGTTTGTAACTATTTCAGCATCTTTGAACAAAACAAAATGTAATTTGAATTTTAGGTCTTCATATATTGGATAGCTATGCTTTATTATTTATTTATTTTGAGACAGAGTCTTGCTGTCAGCCAGGCTGGAGTGCAGTGGCACGATCTCGGCTCAGTGCAACTTCAGCCTCCTGGGTTCAAGTGATTCTCCTGCCTCAGCCTCTCAAGCAGCTGGGATTACAGGTGTGGCACCACCATGCGCAGCTAATTTTTGTATTTTTAGTAGAGACGAGGTTTCACCATGTTGCCCAGTCTGGTCTTGAACTCCTGACCTCAGGTGATTCAACCAGCTTGGCCTCCTAAACTGTTGGGATTATGGGTGTGAGTCAGAGCACCTGGCCCAGAGAGCTCTCTTTTATGTGCTTCCTGAAACCCTATTCTAAGAAGCATATCTTACATTATTACTTCTCTTTATCTACTGATACATATATAAAACTAAGATTTATAGGCTGGGCATGGTGGTTCATGCTTCTAATTCAACTACTTTGGGAGGCCAAGGCAGGTGGATCCCTTGAGCTCAGGAGTTTGAGACCTGTCTGGGTAACATAACGAGACCCTATCTCTGCAAAAACAAACAAATAAGTAAATAAATTAGACAGGTGTGGTGGTGCACACCTGTTGCCCCAGCCACTTTGGGAGGCTGAGGTGGGAGGATCGCTTGAGCTGGGAGTTCAAACCTGCAGGGAGCTATGATCATGTCACTGTACTCCAGCCTGGGCAACAGAATGAGGCCCTGTCTCAAAAAAAAAAAAAAAAAAAAAAAGAAAAAGGAAAAGGAAAAAAAACCCACACCCTCCATAAAATTAAAAAATCCCTAAGATTTATGAACAAGTGGGTCATCAGCAAGATTTAAGAACTTTCTTGCACCTTCTTTACCCATTGACATCACCCTCTTCAGCCCTTTCTTTGTCTCTCTCATACCCAGCCTCACTGTGTGCCTCCTCCATGTCAGGCACTCTTTCCTGGTGCCATGGATATAGCAGTGAGCAGGAAAGTGCACCATTTGTGTCCTGGAGTGAACAGCCAGTGAGAAGACAGTTTCCATACAGTGCAGCAAGTGCTGTGGTTACATCCGGAGGTTCCTCATCTAGTCTAGGGGTAAGAGGGTATGCTGTCTAGAGAGCATCTCCCGCAGATTTGGGAGTGGAAGTTAGTCACGGAAGGGGTTGTATCTTCAGTGTCTACTTGATTGTGTCTTTAGTATCATGTTACCTCTTTTCAGCCTTGGACTTTCCTTAGGTTTCTTTCCATGGTATTTTGTGAACTTCCTCCTGCACTTGCAGGGAAACAGATGATCATCCAAAGTATTTTTGGGGAAAAAGTTCACAGTCTAATTCTTACCATTAGGGAAAGGTCTCTGGGAGACACACCCTGCAGAGTCGTGCCTACATATGTAATATCAATAACAATCCATGTGCAATTCTGACAATTTCACTCTGAAGCACGTTCAATGAACCAAATGTCAAATATATTTGTTCCTAGACAGAGAATCACTGGGAGATGAGAAGGGAGGAAGTTTTCATCACCACCACTTCGTCATTTTCATTTCTCTTCATCTTAATATGTATTTCACTAAAAATTTAGCAGTAATAAAATTTTCTGATCTTCTTATAGATCCATCTAGAAAAGATGACCATATAGCTGCAGAGAGTGCATGTGTGTGCACGGAGAACTGCAGTTAACATTCTAAAATCAACTTCAGCTATTACCTAGCTAGGTTTGGGGTTAAGGGAGAGTTTAAATTTTTTAAAAAGTGCAATGTGGTTTACAAAAATTTTGCAGTTCCCATTTAGTTTTAGCCAGACCCCTTGGGTATGTGAAGATAAGTCTAATCAGTTGAGAGCCTCATCCCAGACGAGGCCTCAAAGAGTCTGACACCAGGCTGGGCTCCATCCAGTGGAGTTGAATTTTGTTTTCTTCGAAATTGACCCATTCCCTTGGCTAAAGGTTGAGACTTGACCTTAGCAATATGCCAAGAGTTATGCTACCTTTACAAAAAACTATCTCCTGGTTAGCCTTGGCAGAAATGGGAACGTTTCTAAAGAACTCTTTTGCCCTTGGCCCACGTTTGGGAGGAGAGGTTTATTAGGTTGAGTGATGTGAGGGAAATCACAGGGAAATTGCTGCTTGGCTCCTCCTTCGCTTTTCTTCTTTAAATACGGTGGTGCTTTAAAGAAGACCAGCTGCATTCCCCAACAGAGTGGATTTTCAGAAGAAATGACACCTACTTCTTCTATTACAATGCCGATAACTGTGACGCTTCTTCTGCTCACCTCAGGAGAGAGCAGTGGTGAACACTCGGCGGGAAAGGCAAAAACATAAGTCATTTTCCTCTTTTCAAAAGTGGTTTTTTTCTAGCTACCCATTTCTACAGTATAGAATGGGACTTAGAGATGTAATGGAGTTATTTCTAGATGAGAAACAAAGGTAATTTATTTGATAGTCATAAATCTTTAATGTCAATGTATTTTTGTTTAAATAGCATAGTATTATGAAATCTATTCTATAGAAATAAAATGCCCCAGCCAATAAGGATAGATATATGAGAAATGCAAAAAATTAAAAACAAAATATTAATGCTTATTGATGGAGGACAGTTGAATACATTATGATTCATTCACGCAGTGGAATATTATGTAACTGTTAGGTGAGTTCAGCCTATAATATTAACTGGGAGGATGTTTAAGACATATTGTCACAAGAAAAAATTTTTTTTTGTAGAGTAGCTTGTATGTCATCATCCAATCATTTTAAAAGACAAGTCCCACATATGCATATGTGGGATTTTATAAAATAAACGTTTATGTTATATATGTTTGTATGAACCTAGAGAAAGTTAAAGAATACATTCCAGGCCGTTAACTTGGTTCTCTCTTGTGGTTGTCGTAGAAGTGGAGCTGGGAAGAAAAGTCTATTTTTCTACAAACCAGTTTTATATTGATTGATTTGTTTCAAGGGTGATGTAGCAAAAAATAATCACAGAAAAGTTTTAGTTAAAATTAGAATGTAAGTATGAACATATGGGTTGAGATTAAAATGCAGCATTCATCTTCCATTGCTTATACATTCCTACTTACAAATAATTTTTATTCCATTAGCTTGTGGGTGTGAAGTTCACAAGTATAAATCTAATATGGAGACTTGCAATGATAGGACAAACCATGCGAAATTAGAGGCTTTAATATATAGAGAAGGAGAAACAGCTGGGAAGGGATATGATGTGGGGGCATTTAAGGTGAGGGAACACATTATTAAAGAGGGGAAGCGATGTGTAGGATTATGGCCAATGTGGATACATGGAAATTGTCACCAACTAGAAAAGCCAAAAACAGGGCCAATCATGCTAGTTTCATGTTGAAATAAAACTTGTTTGATTGGTTCTAAGGACCAATAGATAAGTTACTTAACTTACAGACACAGTTTCTGAAACTGGAGCATTTATTGAGAGACACAGCAAGGAACAGACAAGGAGAGGACTTGGGGAAGAGGGTGGGCAAAGTTGATTCCCTGATTTCTAACACGAAGAGATACGAAGAAAACAATACAGAAATAAAATCTTTCAATGTCCCTGTCTTCACTCTACCACCTCTATGATCCCTGTCCAGAGTGGCAAGAAGCAGAAGCCCATTTAAACCACCTAAAGTGAAAAGAGCATTCATTATAAAATATAGGACAATTGCATAAAATCTGGTTGTAGAAAGTACACCTGGGCCTCCCAGGTGCTTAAATATAGAGAATGGCTCCCTCTGTTTCTCACTCTTTCTCCATGTGGGTCACCCTAGCTTTTCTCATAATTGCTTCTGCTTTTCTTTATTTCGGGATCTATCTCCCTACTTTGGCTTGCACATGACTACTCCAACTCTGACTCCACATTGCATTTCAATTCGGAGGTCACCACCAGCATCTCTAAGATGTATATAGCCTCCGTATCTTTTACATGAGATGTGAGGTGAAGCACCTGATTGGCCGATGGTCAGCCAATGAGATAGCTGGCTCTGAGGAAGGTACCCACCTTTCATGTTGCCTATTCTGTCCTTGGCAGAGGCAATGGGACACCAGAGAGCTTCAGGGAAGGGGCATGGGCAGGTAGACAGGGCATGCACAACATGTCTGGTGCTCATGCCTCTTCCCCACCACCTGCTTTCACCTATTTTATGTTCAGACCTTAGTCATCCCACTCAATAAAACAGTCAGTTCCTTCTCATGTCTCTGCTTGTACCCAAGGTGTTCCCACAGCCCAGCATATTCTTCCTACATTCTTTGCCCATCAAGTTTTTTTATATTTTCATGCCTAGTTTAAATATCATCTCTAATTTATAACATCCCCTGATATCTCAATTCAAGATTTAATGATTTTTTTCTTTGTAGCTGCCACAACTTGTATTTCTACTTTACATCCCCCATTTTTGTGAGTTTGTGTTTCCATCTTTGCCTTCCTCTCCTTGAATGGAAGCATGTACTGTTCATCTTTGTCCCTCCAAGCCTTTCCCAGCACCAGGAGCAGGTGCTCATAAGTGTTTCCTGCATTTAGGGGCCCTGTCGCTCATTGAATCATCAGTGTCTGGATGTATCCTCTCATGGCATCATCATGAAACTGACAGAAAAGATTTTACTATTCTATTAAATTCAGAGATGTCATCTTGTATAGCTGAGATGGTTTTTCCTTATTAAAGCATAAAAAGCTGGGAACAACCACATGGTTACACTTTTGTTTTCCAGAGAAAAGGATAAGTACAAAAAAGACAGAGTTTTAAATGATTTCTCAATGAATCAAAATTGTTTTAAAAATAGCATGCTAATGTCCAATCAGAGGGCTTAGGGTTGCTCAGTGCTTCACTTGGCTGGTGTAAACAGTGGTGATTTACTTCTTCAGTGTCTGTGATGTGTTGTCGGTTTGTTTCATGCTGCTGGAATGATCAAAGTACCCAGTCCCCTAAGCTGAGCTACTCTCTGGTTACGTTACCCTCCATACATGTCAGTCATCCTTGACCCATCTTCTCCTGCCACACTCCAAATTCAACCTATTAGCAAATCCTACCTTTGAAATCCATGGGGAATCCAACTACTTCTTGTCCCTTTTACTGTGGCCATGGTCACCTCTCACCAGGATTACTGCAAGGCCTCCTACCTGGCCTCCTTGCAGCTACCCAGTTTTTCCTCAGTGCAGTAGCATTGAGAGACCTTTTGAAACACCAGTCAGATCTTACCACTCCCTGCCTCACAAACCCATTTCACTAGAATAAAATTCAAGTCCTTACCTTGGCTGACTGGGTCCCTTATGCGCCCTCAACTTTCTCCCAAAGCCTTCCTGGCCCACTCCTCACTTCACCCCCTGCCACTCTCCTTCAGGCCACATGGACTCCTTCTGTGTCGTCAACACTGGATTAGTCTCCGAAGGCCACCATAACAAAGTTCCCAAACTAGGTGCCTAAACACAACAGAAATAGATTTCCTCACAGTTCTGGAGGCCAGAAGTTGGAAGCCAAGCTGTTGGCAGGCCACGTGGCCTCTGATGCCTCCATGGGAGAACCCTGCCCTGCCTCCCCCAGCTTCTGGAAGCCCAGGTGTTCCATGGCTGAGGCAGCATCTTTCCAGTCTCTGTATCCATCTTCCCATGGCCTCTTCCCTCAGTGTATCTTTGTGTCTCCACATGGCCTTCTCACTGGGTATCTGTGTCCAGATTTCCCTCTTCTCAGAAGGACACCAGCCATTGGATTAGGGCCCATGCTTGTGACCTCATCTTGACTACATGTGGAAAGTCCTTGTTTCCAAACAAGGCTGCATTCACAAGTGCTGGAGGTTAGGACTTTAACATATCTTTCTGGGGGGACGGCACAACTCAACTCACAGCCAACACTGAGGCAGTGTCCTCTGCCCCCAGATATCTACTTGGCCTGCCCCCTTATCTTCTTCAGGACTTTGCTTAAATGTGCCTTCTTATAAGGTTGTGTTCTCACTGAAGCCTATTGCAATTTCCCCCATCTTAATACTCCAATCTGCCCCACTTCTCTGCACCAAATTCTAAGCCCCTTTAAGTGGCTCCTTTTTTTTTCTTTTTAAAAAGCACATATTATCTTTGAACACAGGCAAAACCTATTTATTTTGCCTGTAAGCCAAAAATAAATTCTAAGCCCCCCAAATAATCTCAGTGGACTTGTAAGCCAAAAATAAATTCTAAGACCCTCAATAATCTCAGTGGACTTCCTCCTAGACCAGGGCACTCTTAAAATGTAACCTGAAAGACTGGTTCAGGCCACAATGGGAAGTGGGGGTCAGACATACCTCATTATGCCCTCCAGCATTAATGTCAACACAGATCTTAAATCTGATAAGAAGCATTTACAATCTATTCTCTCTGAAGCCTGCTACCTGAAGCCTTCCTCTACAAAATAAGAACTTTGGTCTCCACAATCCTTTATCTTAACCCAGACATTTCCTTTCTATTGAACCCAGGACTTTAGATGAACTCGACCAATTGTCAACCAGAACAATTTTAAACCTACCTGTAACATGGAAGCCACCCCCACCACTTTCAAGTTGTCCCACCTTTCTGAACTGAACCAAGGTATTTCTTAAATGTATTTGATTGAAGCCTCGTGTCTCTCTAAAATGTATGAAACCAAGCTGCATCTTGACAACTTTGGGCACATATTCTCAGGACCTGAGACCTCACAGGCCATGGTCATTCATATTTGGCTCAGAATACAACTCTTCAAATAGTTTACAGAGTTTGACTCTTTTCATTGACATGCTTATAGTCAATTGTCTGTCCCAACACCTGACCCTCAGGAACAGAGTAGACCTTTGGCTGTTATCCAAATATATCCCATCTCCTACCACAGTACCTGGCACAGAGACACTCAGTACTTCAGAGAACTAGTTGATTTTTTTTTTCAAACAAACAATCCCATTAGAAAGTGGGCTAAGGACATGAATAGACAATTCTCAAAAGAAGATATACAAATGACCAATAATCATAAGAAAAAATGCTCAGTATCACTAATGATCAGGGAAATGCAAGTCAAAGTCACAATGCAATACCGCCTTACTCCTGCAAGAATGGCCATAATCAAAAAATCAAAAAACGGTAGATGTTGGCACGGATATGGTGAACAGGGAACACTTCTACACTGCTGGTGGAAATGTAAACTAGTACAACCACTATGGAAAACAGTGTGGAGATTCCTTAAAGAACTAAGAATAGAACTACCATTTGATCCAGCAATCCCACTACTGGGCATCTACCCAGAGGAAAAGAAGTCATTATTTGAAAAAGACACTTACTCGTGCATGTTTATAGCATCACAATTCACAATTGCAAAATCATGGAACCAACCCAAATGCCCATCAATCAATGAATGGAATGGATAAAGAAATCGTGATATATATATATATATATATATATATATATATATATATATATATATAATGATGGAATACTATGCAGCCATACAAAGGAATGAATTAACAGCATTCACAGTGACCTAGTTGAGATTGGAGACTATTATTCTAAGTGAAGTAACTCAGGAATGGAAAACCAAACATCATGTGTTCTTAGTGATATGTGGGAGCTTAGCTATGAGGAGGCAAAGGCATAAGAATGATACAATGGACTTTAGGGACTTGGGGGGATGAGTGGGAAGCGGGTAAGGGATAAAAGACTACAAATAGAGGGCAGTGTATACTGCTTGGATGATGGGTGCAGCAAAATCTCACAAATCACCACTAAAGAACTTACTCATGTAACCAAATACCACCTGTATCCGAAGTAACTTCCCAAGGTCAAAAAATAAAATAAAATATAATATAAAATGCCAAAAAAAGAACTAATTGATTGTTTTATTCAAAGGAAAAGGTAAATCTGTCCTTTTGGCATTCACAATTTTCTAACAATATTGTCTGTTTAAAAAAAGAAAGTACAATTTCAGGCTCATGCCATATGCTTAATCACATATGGCATGTGATTAAGACTTATTTTAAACCTTTTCTTAGGCCATATTTCCATACATTTATTATTTGTTCTGGGTGCTTTAAGAAATGACAACCCACATAGTTACATTTCTCAATCCCATACTTAGGACAAAGTATATAATAGTCTTGGGATGTGGTTTCAATTAGCGAAGCAAACCCCATACATACTTTCTTCCTGGCATCCAGCTGAAAGAAGCTGTTTTCACTTTCTAGCCCAGTTTTTGTTTCTGCTTTCGCTTTTTCTCCCTTAAAAAAATCTATGGTATTCACAATATGTTGGTGGATATAAAAAATAAATCACCAAAGAGAATCTACATTATTATTCAATTTTTATAGATTAAAAAGCAGTCTAGGTGTATACCCTGTATGTTTTTATATGAAAAAGTGAGTCTGGAACCATGCATATCAAACATGAGATGGAGAAAGACTATGATGTATTTTGATATTGTTTGGATTTTTTGTTAATGAATAGGCAAATAAAAACTAAAAAAGCCTTCCTTGAGAGAGTAGGTTTCCACAGCACAAGGAACAAAAGCTGTTGGATGCTGAAAGCCACGTGCTCTGCTGAGAGCACCTAAAGAAACTGTGCTTTTCTATTTACTGTTCTGGAAACTAGCTGTTAACATGAAAACAGATCTCAGGCTTGTTTTTAAAATGTGTAGAAAAGCTAGGCATGGTGGCTCATGCCTGTAATCTCAGCACTTTGGGAGGCCGAGGTGGGTGGATCACTTGAGGCCAGGAGTTCGAGACCAGCCTGGCCAACATGATGAAACCCTGTCTCTACTAAAAAAAAAAAAAAAAAAAAAAAAAAATAGCTGGGAGTGGTGGCACATGTTGCCTGTAATACCAGCTACTCAGGAGGTTGAGGCACAAGAATCGTTTGAATCCAGGAGGTGGAATTTGCAGTGAGATGAGATTGTATCACTGCACTCCAGCCTAAGTGACAGAGTGAGCCTCCATTTCAAAATAAATAAAATAAAATAAAATGTGTAGAGAAAGTCTGGGAGGAAATACAAAATAGGACCAACCGTGGTTATCACTGTATGGCAGGATTGCAGATGATTTTTGTTGTGTATTTTGCTTTAATTTTTGTTCTCTGCTGTATTAAAAACATCCATCTGGGTGCATGTTGTTGACCAGTTTGTACTCTATGTCCATGCTCTTCAGGCTTTGAGAATGCCTCTCCTGCCTGTGTGGAGATGGGGGTGTTCATGGACTTTCCACACTTTTCCATGATCATTCCCCCCTCCCCAACATGAGCAGACACAGCCTTAAAGCCTTTAGAGATGTGGAAGCCCTGCAGGCTGATGAGGCGCTTCCTAACCTGGAGAGGATTTATTAATAGGAAGGAGCTAACCTGAGGCGTATACTCCTCCCTTTTGGCTCCACAGAATTCCCCCCAAGGTGTCATATAGGAAGAGGCAGGATGAAGATGCTTATTGAAATAGCAAGAAGCAAATGCTGGAATTACCTATTGTTCAGTCTCTCCAATTCCACAAGGTCAGTACCATTGGCACGCTGGTTTGTTGTCAGGGTTCTGAGCCTAGTGCCTTTGGCAGGACAGACTCTGGTTTTGATATGGAAATTGCCACAGCAAAAACTATGGTAGTGGTTCTCAAAAGCTAGTGTGTCTTGGAATCACCTGGGCAGCTTCCCTGGTCCTACCTACAGTCTGATTTAGCAGTTTGTCCCGTGGACTTAGGAATCCAAATTGTAATGAATACCCCTATGTTGTTTTCCAACACTAATTCTCTGACACCAGTGCTATTTATTCTGACACTAACTACCTGGAGTTAGCATCAGATCCCACAGGCTTAAGGGCTCAAGCCCATACGACTGTCCTCACTTCAGGTGCCGGCCATAGGTCTCAGCACCCCAGGCTACCTGGACTTCTGCTTAATCTGACTACAAATTCAAAGGTTCCTGAGGCCCCCCAGCCCACTCAGGTGTGACAATTTACTAGAATGATTCAAAGAACTCAGGGGAACCCTATACTTATAATTGCTGCTTTATTATAAAGGATATAATTTAGGAACAGCCAAATAGAAGAGATCCGCAGGGCAAGGAAGGGGTGGGGGTACAAGGCTTCCATGCCCTCTCTGGTGCATTTCTCTCCAGGCATATCAATGTGTTCACCAAACTGGAAGCTCCACAAACCTCATCATTTAAGAGTTTTCATTTCGTAGGCATGATCTCCAGCCCCTCTCCCTTTCCTGGAAGTTGGGAGTTGGGGCTGAAAGTTCCAACCTGCTGATCCCATGCATGGTCTTTCTATTGTGGCCAGCCTTTCCCATAAAACTATGGGTCCACTGTTTCAGTTCGTTCGTGCTGCTGTAACCAAATACTTTAGACTGTATAATTTATAAATAATAGAATTTTTTTTTTTTTATAATTCTGGAGGCTGGAAAGTCTAAGACCAAAGTGCTGGCAGATTCCATGTGTGATGAGGGCTGGGCTCTGCAGATAATGCCTTGTAGCTGCATCCTCCAGAGGGGACCAACATGTGTCCTCACACAACAGAAGGTGAAAGGGCAAAAGGCCTAGCTGGTTCCCTTCACCCTTTCACACAGGTGCCCATCTCATTCACAAGGGTGGAGTCCTCATGATTTAATTGCCTCCTAGACGCCCCACCTCTTAAAACTATCACATCAATCCAACATATGAATTTTGGAAAGACACATACATCCAAACCATAAGAGTCACCTTATTAGCATAAACTCACATATGGCTTGAAAGGAGCTCCTTATGTATAAAAAAGATGCTCCTATCACTCATGGTATTTCAATAGTTTTAGGAGCTTTGTGCTGGGAACCAGAGACAAAGACCAAATATACGTTTTGTTATACCACAATCCCTAGGTGGTCCTGATGCACATGGCCATGCATTGAGAACAGCTGTGTAAGAGGATATTGATAATGCTTTAAAATTCCTAGTATTAGTACCATTTTGGCAAGTGGAGAATTCTATTTTTGATGTAGATTGTTCCCTGCACTCAGGGTACCTGAGAGAAGAACATTATAGTTCAGAGAACAGTCTAAATCTTCCCCTCCGGGAAAGCCCTTCAAGATACAATTACAGCTCATCTCCCAGTCCCCATCAAGCCCCGCCCTTCTCAGTGTTCCACGGTGCATTCTCATTTGAGGAATTCTCTTTGACCCTTTGCAT
This sequence comes from Alouatta palliata, assembly GCA_004027835.1. Lineage (NCBI taxonomy): Eukaryota > Metazoa > Chordata > Mammalia > Primates > Atelidae > Alouatta > Alouatta palliata. The sequence continues at coordinate 86,566 of PVKV010002492.1, forward strand.
AATGTTTGTGTTACTCAACTCTTGTGTGTGCCTGTCTCATCTTCCCAGATGCCTAAGGACCCTCCTTTATATTTCTGTAATGAACCCTGATGCAAGATTTGTTATCCTTACAGCATATGCTCCAAGGAAGAGCTCAATAAATACTTAATGGGAATAAGTGAAGGTATAAATGTGGACCTAATACAGGAGGAAGGCCCAACTGACTTGTGTACAATTTGGACACAAGCTCTTGCCAACCACCTGAGAGATTCCAACATTGAGATGAAATTCCTTACCTTGAACCAGATAATTTGGAATGAATGTCTAGGCAGAACTTCTGAAAACCGGCACAAAACAATGATGCCCTCTCTCACCACTCCTATTCAATATAGTATTGGAAGTCCTAGCCAGAACAATCAGGCAAGAGAGAGAAACAAAGGGCATCCAATAGGAAGAGAAGAAGTCAATGTATTCCTGTTTGCAGATGACATGATTTTACATCTAGAAAACTCCACAGTCTCAGCCCAAAAGATTCTTAAGCTGATAAACAACTTTAGCAAAGTTTCAGGATACAAAATCAATGTACAAAACTCACTAGCATTCCTAAACACCAACAACGTCAAAGCCAAGAGCCAAATGGGGAAGGCAATCCCATTCACAACTGCCACAAAAAGAATAAAATACCTAGTAATACAGCTGACTGAGGAGGTGAAAGATCTCTACAATGAGATCTACAAAACACAGCTTAAAGAAATCAGTGAAGACACAAACTAATAGAAAAACATTCCATGCTCATGGATAAGAAGAATTAATACCATTAAAATGGTCATACTGCCCAAAGCAATTTACAGATTCAATGCTATTCCTATCAAACTATCAATGACATTCTTCACAGAATTAGAAAAAACTATTTTAAAATTCATATGGAACCAAAAAAGAGCCCAAATACCTAAGGCAATTCTGAGCAAAAAGAACAAACCTGGAGGTATCATACTATCTGACTTCAGACTATACGCCGGGACTATAGTAACTCAAACAGCATGGCACTGGTACAAAAACAGACACATAGCCCAGAAATAAGGCCACACACCTACAACCATCTGATCTTTGACAACCATCAAATGCAATGGGGAAAAGACTATCTATTCAATAAATAGTGTTGGGATAACTGGCTAGCCATATGCAGAAGATTGAAGGTGGACACTTTCCTTACACCATATACAAAAATCAACTCAAGATGGATCAAAGACTTGAGTGTAAAACCCAAAACTAAAATAAACCTGGAAGAAAACCTAGATAATACCATCCTGGACATAGGAATGGCCAAAGATTTTATGATAAACATGCCAAAAGCAATTGCAACAAAAGTAAAAATTGACAAATGGGATCTAAGTGAACTAAAGAGCTTCTGCACACAGCAAAAGAAACTATCAACAGAGTAAACAGACAACTTACAAAATAGAAGAAAATATTTGCAAACTATGTATCTGACAGGTCTAAGATCCAGCATCTATAAGGAACTTAAAGAAATTTATAAGACAAACACAACCCCATAAAAAGTGGGCAAAGAACATGAACAGATACTTTTCAAAAGAAGACATATATGTGGCCAACAAGCACTGGAAAAAAACCCTCAATATCACTGATTATTAAAGAAATGCAAATCAAAACCACAATGAGATGCCATCTTATACCAAGTCAGAATGCCTACCATTAAAAAGTCAAAAAATAACAGATGCTGGCGATATTGTGGAGAAAAGAGAACAGTCATACACTATTGATGGGAGTGTAAATTAGTTTAACCATTGTGGAAAGCAGTTATGGCAATTTTTCCAACAGCTGAAAGCAGAACAACCATTTGATCCAGCAATCCCATTACTGGGTATATACCCAGAGGAATATAAATCATTCTACCATAAAGATACACACTCATGAATGTTCACTGCAGCACTATTCACAATAGCAAAGACATAGAATCAACCGAAATGCCCATCAATGACAGATTGGATAAAGAAAATGTGGTACATATACACCATGAAATACCATGCAGCCATAAAAAAGAATAAGATCTTGTCTTTTGTGGGAACATGTATGGAGATGGAGGTTATTATCCTCAGCAAACTAACGCAGGAACAGAAAACCAAATTCCACATGTTTTCACTTATAAGTGGGAGTTAAATGATTAGAACTTATGAACACAAAGAAGGGGACAACAGACACTTGGGCCTGTTTGAGAGGGGAGGGTGGTAGGAGGGAGAGGAGAAGAAAAAATAACTATTGGGTACTGGGCTTAATACCTGAGTGATGAAATAATCTGTACAACACACCCTCATGACATGAGTTTACCTATATAACAAACCTTCGCACGTACCCCTGAACCTAAAATAAAAGTTTAATAAAGTTATGAGGTTCCCAGTGAAAATTAAGGGTTTCTCTTCAACTCTTGCCACTGGTGAGGTTAGAAAACCAGAGTGGAAAAACATCAGGGTTAAACTACTGGTTGGCTAATCAAAATAAAGACACAGTGTTTAACTCTCACTTTTAAGTGTATAAGCATTTGTTGTTATGTTAAAAAAACAAATCCTGTGTGAAGTGTAGTTACATGAGGCAAGTTTTCCCCCACCCCCAGAACAAAGCCAGCCAACAATAACACGAATCCTACAGCTGGAATGCATTCTGGATTTCTAATCTGAATATTTACTCGTGATTATATGTTGTTTTTTTTTTCCCACAGCATTCCCATACCCATAAACATACATTTAAAATAAAAATAAAACCTATTTCATGAGTCACACTCTTCATCTAATTCAAGCTTAGTGGCTTAAAAAAAAAACAACCACTAACTACAATCCGAATTCACAAGTGAAGCCCTCAACTCCCGTTGACTCACCAAAGCCTTATTTTATGAACAGCAAGATGTGTTCTTTTGCTTGTGGGCTCTCCCAGAAAAGAGCTCTCTGATAATGCAAAGGATTATTTAGTTTGACTTTGGAAGTAATCAAGTGACCTTTCTGTTGTGTGGTTGTTAGCAGCAGATTTGCCCTCCAGATTAAGTTTGCTATAAGATGATGTTAAAAATCATTCTGCTTTCCCAGGGTTACCTACGTCACAAGCAGTACAGAGGAATTTACGGGACAAGAGAAAGCACCACCGCACAGTGGGGATGGAGAGCCCGATGCACAGCAGGACCCTATAGGTTTGGAAAAGCACGGTTCTTGCATTGAACCGAATTTTGCCTCAGGCTTTGTCCTGTTGCTAAGAAATAAGAGACTGTCCGCAACAGGCGCTGCAGAAATACAAACTGTACATTTGCTTCAGGGCTTTTCCTCAACTGTCTGTGCCTGGACAAACAGAAAACTGCATTTCTTGGATTCCTGCCCTTTTGGAGTGGGGAAGCATCCTGCTACATTGGCAAGACATCAACCGGAGTCTACAGGAGAATGAACAAAAAGAATGGCCTCTTATCCACATCTGGAGAAAAATCGCTCACAGGATTTGAGGTCCACTGCACATCACCAAGAGAACGCCCCATCAGAAAGCGTAAGAGAGCCTTCCCTGCCCTTTTTGGAGCGTTACCTTCACAGCCCAAATGTCACCCACGCTTTAGAAACAACTCAAAGCCTTGGCTAAGAGCCAAGAGGAAGGCCAATAAGCAAGTCCTCATTTTTGACCAAAGCAGCGGAACTGTTTTTTTTTTTTTTTTAGATGGAGTTTTGCTCTTATTTGCCCAGGCTGGAGTGCAATGGCATGATCTCGGCTCACTGCAACATCCACTTCCTGGGTTCAAGCGATTCTTTTGCCTCAGCCTCCCCAGTAGCTGGGATTACAGGCATGCACCACCATGCCTGGCTAATTTTGTATTTTTAGTAGAGACAAGATTTCACCATGTTGGCCAAGCTGGTCTCAAACTTCTGATCTCAGGTGATCCGCCCACCTTGGCCTTCCAAAGTGCTGAGATTATAGGCATGAGCCAATGCACCCAGCAGCAGCGGAATTTTAAAGAATTCCGACTGCATTATAATGTGATACTGAGCGGTTTCCCTCCACTGAATGGGCATATCTGGGTGTTTAGTGAGGTAAGGGGTTGCCAGACATCCAAAGGTCTCAGAGCAAGGCAGGAGGGCAGCTGCTGGGTGAAGCAATCGGTGAATGGGGCTTGGAGAACACAGCTAGGTTCTCCTTCACACGCATTCACATTCAATTAACAGTGGTGGCAGCAGCAGCAGTGACAACAAAACATTGTTCCAGCCATTCTGTTTGTGGCCTCTGCTCTCAATTCAGACATCTGTGTCTTCCCTGTCACTGAGGCTGGTGCTATTGGAGGTGGGCAGGGTAAATTTGGTGACTGGAGAATTGCCACTTATTTTTGTCTTAAAATGTCATTAGCTCCATGTTCTGATCACACCTGATCACTGGATCAACCAGCCACAGATGCTGCTCGTTACCCTGTGCTGACACAGAATCAATAACCAACACAATAGTGAGCGTGGCCTGGGCATGCATTGCATGCCAGGCCTTATACTCTGTGTGAGGATTCATCGAACCTTCCTATAAGCTTGTGAGGTTGGCACTTTGACTGACCCAACCTTACAGATGAGGAGGCCAAGGTTCAGGGAGGTGAGGTGACCTGTTCAAGGTCACATAGTCAATGCCTGGCAGGGCTGTGATTTGACTCATATTTGGCTGACTCCAGGCTTTGTGTTCTGAACCACGGGTGTGAGGATGAGTTTCCTGTTCATCACATCATTCCCAGTGATGTCTCCCGTTTAGCCCATGCTGGGTGTTTCTGATATACAGGCAGCACTGAGGGGGATGGCTCCATGTGTCCAGGGTGGTCCCACAGCTAGACCTCCTGCGAGAGCCTTTGGATGTCCTCTCCAGGGGGAAGGCTAACCTACTGCAGTGTTTTAGAGCCCCTGCATGATGGCTCTTTGAAGGCAGGTGCAGGCAGGTAGTAGGGGCTTAAGAAACACCTGTCAAATGACAGAACTGCTTTTCCATCACGAGACCTCCCCAGTCCCCAGCCTCCATCTCTGGAAATGGGGGTCATTCCTGGTCTTCTGGGGGAGTCATAGGATGCTCTCTGGAACTTTCAGTGGTAATGAAGTACACGAAGATGGCAGTGCCAGAGTTATGTTGACAGAAGAAGAGATGAGCTCCCAAGCTGAACTATCAAGCTACACTTTCCTCCAACAGCCAACTTCACCTGAGCAGGAAGCTGGGTGAAAAACTGGAGAGAGGTGCTAAAGGGCCTAAAAATCTGGGATTATTCCTCCTTTTTTTTCAAAGCCCAGAGGAAGAGGCGTTAAGCATTTTTAACTTTAGAGGTGTAGCCAAATTGAATGAATTCTGAATAATCCAAGAATGATATTCCATTGAGCACAAAACAGTGGGAAATACTAAGTGGGTTTTCATGCACATTCGAGTCTCAGCTTTGTAGTTACAGGTGATCTGTGTAAACAAGCACCAAGCAGACCTTTCTTTTAAAACCTTCAGAAATACTTGTTTCCTTCAGCAGGCAAAGCCCTTCATATCAGTATTTTAACATGAGACCACCAAATTTTCACAAAAGAATCCAGTTCGAAAATTAATAGAACATTTTGTAACTAAAGCAACAGCAGAGGAAATTGCTACAGGAAACAAGAAAATGCAAATAAGCATTTGTAGTGACTTCTATGGCAAAAAATACAATACAAATGCAAAATACTTCCCATGTGGTTTCATGAAACTATTAATATACATTAGAAATCTAGTTAAAGCAACCTCTTAAAACAGAGTGGATTCCTTTAGTACTTATAAATGGCTAGATAAAGACATCTCACCGGGAACCAAGACATTTCACATGAGGACAGGAATCACTTGGGGAAGGATTGACCATAACCCCAATTCCTAAGGAAAGACTCCAGGGCAATATAAAGACAAAACTCATGGCTTACCTGGGCGGCAGCAGGTCAGAGAGGCTGCGGTTTCAATACTGCAGGTGTCAGTGCTTTGTTTGCCTGCAATATGGTCATGGTGGTGCAGCACTCGTTTTCATAACCAGTCAATCTGTGTGTCCGATTCTTCATTTTGTCGCTATTTGTGCAGTACACGCTGGCGTGTCCTATTTTCCCCAGCATTGGTCTCCCCGTGCTGTCTCATCCTGAGGATTTGCTTTGGTTGACTCTGACTCCATCAGTTACTCCTCAGCTCTGGAACAGAATTGGGCAGGCACTACAGTGGGAGGAAATAAGACTACCCTGGCTTTAGCCACCACCTTCTCTCTTTTGGATTACTGCGCTAGCTTACACTTGCCTGTTACAGGCTATTCTGACTAAGAAAGTTAATGTCAGCCCTGTACACTTTTTTTTTTTTTTTTTTTGAGATGGAGTTTTACTCTTGTTGCCCAGGCTGGAGGGCACTGGCGCGGTCTTGGCTCAATGCAACCTCAGTCTCCTGGGTTCAAGTGATTCTCCTGCCTCAGCCTCCTGAGTAGCTGGGACTACAGGCACTTACAATCATGCCCAGCTAATTTTTGTATTTTTAGTAGAGACAGGGTTTCAGCATGTTGCCCAGGGTTGTCTTGAACTCCTGACCTCAGGTGATCTGCCTGCCTCAGCCTCCCAAAGGGCTGGGATTACAGGCGTGAGCCACCATGCCTCACCCACCCCTGTACTTTTGACCTGGCTGGTGCTCCCCATCTTGCTGACAGTAAAGGGCCCAAGTTCTTCCAACAGTCCTTTGTGTTGTGATTCTCCAGCCTCTCATGCTTTGACCTCGTGTCCTACCATGCCCTCAGCCTGGGCTTCCTCCATTCCAGCCACACTGACCTCCTTGCTGTGCTCTGAGCCCCAGGCTTCCTCCCTATATCCACATAGCTTCCTCCCTTACTTTCTTCAGTCTTGGCTCAAACACCATCTTTTCTGGTTATCCTGCTTAATTTAATACCCCACTCCTCCCCTCTCCCATCCTGATCTCTCTTACGCTTTCCTTGGTTTTCTATTTTTTCCAAGACAGAATTATTTTCCAATACCCTATATAAGTTACTTATCTTCTCTGAAGACATTAGCTCTATGAGGGACAGGATCTCTATCTGTTGTATTCATGATGTGTCCCAAGCCCCCAGAACAGTGCCTGGCTAGCCAGGTGTAATGGCTCATGCCTGTAATCCCAGCATTTTGGGAGGCTGAGGCGGGTAGATTGCTTAAGTCCAAGAGTTTAAGGTCAGCCTAGGCAACATGGCAAAACACCATCTCTAAAAAATTTCTTTAAATAAATATAAAAGAACAGTGCCTGGTGCATAGCAGGTGCTCAGTAAGTACTTGTAGAATGAATGAATGAAACACACACACAAATAAGCCCCCTCCTAACACCCCATACATGAGGCATTTGCCCTCACCAGCTCGGATGTGGATTGCATTTCCTAAGAACCGGAATTATTTCTGGCTACAGGTCTTTAAAGTCAGTGGCCACCGGATTCCATTGTCAAGATTCTCACTGAGGGTGGTGCTGAACTGATCTTGTATCAAGGAAGGGAAAAATACAATCGTGTCCCCTCCCCCATCTCCTTAGTGGTATTAAAACTAAGATGAGGCCTGGGCAGTGGCTCATGTCTATTATCCCAGCACTTTGGGAGGCCGAGGTGGGCAGATTGCCTGAGGTCAGGAGTTCCAGACAAGCCTGGCCAACATGGTGAAACCCTGTCTATACTAAAAATACAAAAATTAGCTGGGCGTGGTGGAGGGCACCTGTAATCCCAGCTACTTGGGAGGCTGAGACAGGAGAATCGCTTGAACCTGGGAGGCAGAGGCTGCAGTGAGCCGAGATCATGCCACTACACTCCAGCCTGGGTGACAGTGAGACTCCATCTCAAAAAAAACAAAAACAAAAACTAAGATGAATATGCTAACAAGATGCAGATTACCAAGGGAGCAAACCAAGGAATAAAGAGGGCTAATATACAATTGACTGAAATGACTGCATCTTCTACACACCAGAGGCAGTCATTTAGCAAATAGCTTTTAAGCTCTAGTTTTTGCTACAATGTACCTGCCACTGCCTAAGCCTTACCCTGAGTTGACTATTATGCAGATTAAGGATACGAAGGAGGAACCCTGGTGTCTTCATCTCCTTTTTAGTGTTGTGCTTATGTCACTTTGACCACATTACATGCCAGGAAGGGATAGGGGCTGGCAGCAAACAGCAAGGGTTCTTGGGGGCAGTATCCTGGATTCCCATCCTGTCACTTTAGGAGTCATGCGGCCTGAATACCTTCCTTAAGGCCTCAGGGATGCTGGTTTCCTCAGCTGGGAAATCAGCCTTCCACATAATCCCTGCAACGCGCTTAGAGCAGCACCTGCATATGGTAAACCCTCAATCAATGCTAATGGCTGTTGTTACTCAGGAATCTGCTGCATAACCCGCATGTCTTGCCAGACCTTCATGTTCCTCATCAGTGGCACCTCTACCCTACCCCCTGCCCCCGATCTTGCCATCTTGTTTCCCAGTACCAGCTCCTTTTTTTTTTTTTTTTTTTTTTTTTTGCTCTGTTGCTCAGGCTGGAGTGCAGTGGTACGATCTCAGCTCATTGCAACCTCTGCCTCCCGGGTTCAAACGATTCTCATGCCTCAGACTCCCAAGTAGCTGGGATTATAGATGCACACCATGATGCCAGGCTAATTTTTGTATTCCTTGTAGATATGGGGTTTCACTATATTGCTCAGGCTGGTCTCAAACTCCTGGTCTCAAGCAGTCCACCCACCTTAGCCTCCGAAAGTGTTGGGATTACAGGCGCCCGCCACCACAGCCGGCTGATTTTTGTATTTTTAGTAGAGATGGGGTTTTGCCATGTTGGCCAGGCTAGTCTCTAACTCCTGACCTCAGGTCACCCACTCACCTCGGCCTCCCAAAGTGCTGGGATGACAGGCGTGAACCACTGAGCCTGGCTGGTCTTACTTTTTGTGCCAGCTCAACTCTGGAGTTTTCCTTAATTCTCTGGTTCTTCCAAATTGAGCCCAAGTCACTGCTCAGGGTCCATCTCCTGCCTGGCTCCTCCTGGTCCCTCCCATTTCTCCCTCCCCCACAAGCTCGTTGAGCTGATCTCTTAACGCACGCGTTAGTGCTGTTGATTGGAAGCCAGCTGAACATTATTTTTACCTCGCTCAAAGATCTCTGAGAAGGAACGTTGGTCCTGCAATTGTCAGCCTTTGCTTTATCTTCAGTCTTGTTTTTCCAGGTGCAGCGAGGCCTTGGTAAACAGCCTGCTTAGCCCAGAGGTAGAGGAGAGAGTTTCATGCATTCATTCATTTAGCAAATATTTATGGAGCACAAATAACATGCTTGGTATAGAGGCATATATCATTCCATTCCTTCCCAAAGGGAGCTCACGTCTTCTTGAGATGACACTGCAATACACCTAAAGTTCTAACTTGGCACTCTGTGTGAAAGGGAGTTGTACCTTGGCTTATAGGAATGAGCATGGTTTTGGAGGGAGCCTCCCTGGCTTTGAATGCTGGCTCTGCCACTAATTGGGTGTGTGACCTTGGGTGGTTTGCTTAACTTCTTAGAAAATTAGTTTCCTCATCTGTAAAATGGAGTGATGACCTGCCCTTCCCAGAGTTGTTATTTTCTTTCTTTTTTTTTTTTGGAAATGGAGTCTGGCTCTGCTGCCCAGGCTGGAGTGCAGTGGTGTGATCTCAGCTTACTACAACCTCTACCTCCCAGGTTCAAGCGATTCTCCTGCTTCAGCCTCCTGAGTAGCTGGGATTACAGGTGCACACCACCACACCCAGCTAAGTTTTGTATTTTTAGTAGAGACAGAGTTTCACCATGTTGGTCAGGCTGGTCTCAAACTCCTGACCTGGTGATCTGCCCGCCTCGGCCTCCCAAAGTGCTGGGATTATAGGGGTGAGCTATTGCGCCTGGCCGAGTTATTATTTTCTATTGCTCTTGGGTACCCACTCAGCTAGGTAGCCTAAGGATGGGTGGGTAGAGGTGGAGGGGTCAGGGCTTTCAACTTGCCACCAATGGGATCTTACTTTCTTCAGGCCTTGCGATCTCAGTGTGAAATAGCTGTCTCTGGGATAAATGCTCAGTTTTCCAGAGTCTCTTCCCTTGCCATCCTCTCCAAGCTGTGTCTAGGGCTGGTGCAGTGGTCTCAACCTGCAGTGAGTTTGTCTTCAGGGGACATTTTGTGTCTGGAGGTGTTTTTGATGATCACTACAGAAGAGGGGAGGGAAGTGCTACTGGCATCTGATGGGTAGGGACCAGGGATGCTGGTAAACATTCTGCAATGTGCAGGCAGCCTCCATCAGTGAAGAATTATCTCACCCAAACGTCAGTAGTGCTAAGGTGACCACAGAGTAGGTCTCGTGACGGGGATCCTGTTGCTGCAGCCCGTGGAGCTGGTGCAGCTTCTCTCCCCTCTTTAGTGGTTCTCCACCTTAGCTCTCCCTGGCAATGCAGGCCTTTCTGAATTTCAGCTTTGACCTGTAACTGACCTGTCTGGTAGAGTCGCCTCACCCCTTAGCACCTTATCTCCTGGACTCCCCACTCCCCTTTGCTCCATAGGAGCCAGTGTTGATGAGGGATAGTAACTTGGGACTCTTCCCCACCCGAGTTACACTGGGCTGCCGCTTCCACCCTGCTGTGCCTACCCTGTACTGACAGGGTGACACCCAGGACTGGGAGTCACCTTCTGCAGTTCCCGATGAAGAACTGAGTATCAAGACCCCTCACCTTCCAGCCCTCCCCCAATCCAGCTGAAGGCTGGCTCCACTAGGATTCCCATCCAGAGGTAGAGGAGGGGGCAAAATTCAGGGTCCAACTGTCTGCTCCTCTCCATCAGCCCATCCTCTGTCGGCTCCATCCTCTTCCTCTCAGACCTGGGAGGCTTACTTTGACTTCCCGTCCTGCCTGCCTTGTCTTCTTGTCCTGCCAGAAAGGCATTTCTTCTCCCTCTTCCCTGGAGCTATGGAATGTGTGCAGGGAATGTGACTAGGGTGTGGGATGAAAAAACACACCACTCATAGTTTCCAAATATTATTTCTGTTACACAGTCTACGTGGCATATATTCTCCCAGGCTTCCTAGCACAGGCGAGACCATGAGATTGTGGAGTGCCTTTGGTGGAGTTATCATTTCTCTCGCTCTGGGAACAGAGCAAAGGAAGTGATAAGAGAGATAGGATGGCAGCTTCTCAACGTATGTCTGTGAACGTATCATTTCTCAGTTTCTCCAGGAAACTCATTCTTCACTTCCCTGAGTTAGGGTGGGGCCTCTGATGACGTCACCTGCCCCTTTCCGAGACTTTGAGCAGCAGCAGGTCAGGTCAGCACCTGTGCGCTGTTTGCCTGGTTTATCTTGTTTTCTATGGGAAAAAACTGCAGCTGTTAACTCTTAATAAAGAGCTAACAGCAGTCACCTCATGACAGGCGTTGAGACTTTGGCCATGTGTTTGATTTAATAACAGTGCTCTACTCTGCTTCTGCCAAGCTGTCTTTGGGAAACGTGTCTCAAGCATTGTGCTAATCTTACTGTGAACTCCTGAAATATTAAAATAAGAAAAGATATACACATATATATATCTTAAGAAAACATTATTTCATTACATTATAATTTCTGATTTCAGTAATTATAATGTGGCAAATTTATTTTTATCTTGCAAGTGGCAAAATGCAATTAAATGATATCAAGTGTAAAAGAGAAATAATGACATTTTCCTTCCATAAATCATTTGGAAAAAAACCGTAGGACTTTATATTCTTTTTATGGTTTTTGTAATTTAAACCTCCTGTTTATACCACTTTATCTTTATGAAGGTGATTTTTTTTTAAACGCATAAGTTTGTTTTACTATATAATTCTGTAAACATCAGAAATGCAAACTTGTGAACTTCTGTTCATGTTTCTATGTCAACATACTTAAGTGCCAGCAGATGTTCCATGATCAATAAGATACAATTTATATACATTAACTTGAAGTGTCCTTGGCTGGAAATGTTGGTTGGCAATATCCAAATTATGGCTGAATATAAATGATGATAATCTGTAAGAAAGTTACCATTAATATGGCTATGGTGGCAAGCTCTTTTTCAGCAGGGGAAGTAAAATAGCTATTGATATGAATTAAGCAAATAAACCTAACCATAATTTTAAGTAGACTGGGGAGTCCAACTGAGACTTTTTTTTGTTTTTTGTTGTTTTTGAGATGGAGTCTCACTCTGTTGCCAGGCTGGAGTGCAGTGGTGCGATCTCAGTTCACTGCAACCTCCACCTCCCGGGTTCAAGCGATTCTCCTGCCTTAGCCTCCTGAGTAGCTGGGACTACAGGCATGCACCACCGTGCCCAGCTAATTTTTGTATTTTTAGTAAAGACAGGATTTCACCATGTTGGCCAGGACGGTCTCCGTATCTTGACCTCGTGATCCGCCCACCTCGGCCTCCCAAAGTACTGGGATTACAGGCGTGAGCCACTGTGCCTAGCTCAGTTGAGAGTTTAATGATGCTAAAATTAACCTTTGTGTTGCTAGGGGCATGTAATTGCTGCTAGGGGTCTTGCATGATTTTGTGTAAAGTTTGCTCCTAAAGTAAATTTAGACCCAATGGAACAGCTGAAATTTTTCATTTGCATTTGCAGTTAACATATAAAATATACCAGACTTTTCTTCTGATATCTAGTAATATCAGTCAAGAAGAGAAACCAGTGAAATTTATTAAACATCTTGAATTTAGGTTGCGTTTTAATCTTAGGTCAATGATTTCCATCTCTGACTGCTATTACCTGCAGAACTTAAAAAAACAAAACTAAGCAGCAGACCAATTGAATCAGTCTCTCTGGGTTCTGGGCATGGGTATTTAAAAAAAATAAACAGATGTTTTTAATGTGCCTCAGGGATTAGAACTTCTGACAAATAATCTTGTTAAGGAAAGCTTTAAGTAGTTCGACTAGTTTGCAATCCAATTAGTTTCTATACAGTTTAATTTTAGCTACAGTACAGGTAATCTTTTTTTAAAAAAAGTAATCTGTATAAGATCAAAGGAGGCTGTAACTTAGATATCCTCAGGGTGTCCACGGCATTCACAACAACAGGTGAGCCTCATGATGATCACCTGGAAATATTTGAGTTGATCAATACATCGAGAGATGGTGAGGATCTGAGTTTCCAGTGAGCCCTTCCCTCCTCCTTGTGAGGTTGGAGCCGCTTCTGAGGGATTCCCTGAGAGAGCTAAAAGCCTGCAAGTATAAGGAATCAGGTTTTGCATCTCATCCCTGCCACTTCCTGGTCCTGCCCCAGGGCTGTGGTCTGTAGATTCCCAGAATCACCAGGTGCAGGGTAGCAATGCAGAGTCTCAGGCCCTACCCAGAACCATGAACCCTACTCTGCTTTCTAAATCCCTTCTGCTTCCTTGCAGGTGTTTGGGAGGATCAAGTGCGTGATTTAAAAGCATCTTTGTATTTTTTATTGTAGTAAAGTATACATAAAAATTTACCATTTTAACCATTTTTAAGTGTGCAGTGGCATTACGTGTATTCACATTGTTGTGTATCTACCATCCAGCTCCAGAACTTTTTATCTTCCCAAACTAAAGCTCTGTGCTGTGGAACACGAACCCCCAATTCCCTCTTCCCCTCGGCCCCTTGCAACTACTGTTCTAGTGAGTTTGACTATTCTAGCTGGCACATCTATGTGGAATCATATTTGTCTTTTGGTGACTGGCTTATTTCACTTAGCATGATGTCTTCAAGGTTTAACTGTGTTGTAGCATATGCCAGAATTTCATTGCTTTTTAAAGCTGAATAATATTTCAATAAATGTATAGGCCCATTTTGTTTATCTATTCATCTGTTGACATTTGGGTTATTTCTATATTTTGGTTATTGTGAATAATGCTGCTATGAACACAGGTGTACAAATATCTGAATCTTTGCTTTCAACCCTAGAAAGGAATTGCTGAATCATATGGTAATTCAATGTTTAATTTTTTGAGGAATTGCCAAAATATTTTCCACAGCAGCTGCACCTTGTACATTCCCACCAGCAAATGCCCAAGGGCTTCCATTTCTCCACATTCTCACCTATCCTTATTTTCTTTCTTTCTTTTTTTAATCATAGCTATCCTAATGGGTGTGTAGGGGTATCTCATTGTAGCTTTGGTTTTTCATTTATCTAATGATTAGTGATACTAAGCATCTTTACATGTGTAAAGTATTTTTTAATACCATGTATACTGTTGCAATTTTGAGATTATTATATTGAATTGTGAAAGTACTCACTGCTTTGTTTAAGAAATCTTATAGCTGTCCATCAGCTGTTTTAGGAATAAATTAGCCAGATTTTCTTCTCGAGCATAAGTGAGCTATAAATATTATCTGAGACTTGAATTACAAGGTCTGAAAATGTTAGAGTGTTTGCCTCTGTTTCCTCATCCATAAAATGGAGGAAATAATCCAACCTCAGAGAGTTGTTTTGAGGAGTGAGATAATCCATGAAAAGTGCTTAAACAGTATGCAGGAAGTGTCAACTGTACGAGGTAGCAGGAAAGGAACATGACATGATGGCTCTGAGAAGAGGAGGGACCCGAGCTGGCAGATGCAGAATGCACGGGGTGGGGAGGGGCAGAGGAAAGAAAAGGGAGTATTTGGAGACCAGGAAGCCAGTCAGCGCAGTCATGAGTTGTTCACGGAGCGTTTGGTGAGCTTGTTCATGGCAGTGAAAGGCATTGGAAGATAAGGCAGGGAGGGTGGGCTGGGAGCAGGTGGTAGGGGCACAGAGAAGAAGTGTGGGCTTTTGAAGGCAGTGGGGAACCACTGAAGGTTCAGTGTTAGGAGTGAGATGATCAAAGCCAGCCTGCGTTTATTGTTCTTCCAGGCAGCCATGACCCTCGAGCCATAGCAGTTACATTCTGTACCCAAGGCTTTGATCTTGACCATTGCCGCTGTTTATCTTTTGGGGAGTACCTTAGATATTTGCAAAGTGCCATGTAATCCGTTTCATTATTCCAGAGATAAGATTAATTAGATGTTTAAGGCAAGTCAGGACTGGACTTGGCTTTGAAAATCTCAGGAATTAAAGGAAGGCTCAAATGGTGATTCTCTCTGCAAATCTGTGAACTTGTGACTTGCTCAGTGATATTTTTAGTATGCAGAACACCATACCAAGAGTTTCTCCAACTGGAAAAGCCTGGTTCCTGTCTTCAAGAAGCTTACAACCTTATCAAGAAGGAGTGGGGTGCTGCTTTAATACAAAATGGAGTGCAGACATATCCAGTTTTAGTGCACTTTGCTTTAACACAATCCACAGATGTTGCACTTTCTACAAATTGAAGCAACCCAAATTTGTGGCAACGCTGCATTGTACAAATCTGTCTATGCCATTTTTCCAGCAGCATGTGCTCACCTCAGGTCTCTGTGTATTATTTCAAACTTTTTCATCATTACTATATCTGTTACTGTACTGCTGGTGATCAGCTATCTTTGATATTGTTATTTTAATTGTTTTGGGACACCATGAACTGTACCCATACAAGACAGTGAAATTAATTGATAATGTGTTATCTGACTGCTCCGTGCATCAGCCACTCCCCCCATCTCTCTCCCTTTCCTGGGGCCTCCCTATTCCTTGAGATACAACAATATTGAAATTAGGTCAATTAATAACCCTACAATGGCCTTTAAGTGTTCAAGTGAAAAAAAGGGTTGCACATATCTCACTTGAAATCAAAAGCTGGAAATGATTAAGCTGAGTGAGGAAAACATGTTGAAAACTGACATAGGCCAGGAGCTAGGCCTCTTGTACTAGGCAGCCAAGTTGTGAATGTGAAGGAAAAGTTACTGAAGAAGATTAAAAGTGCTATAGCGTTATTCTAGTGAACACACGAATGATAAGAAAGACTTATTGCTAATATGGAGAAAGTCTGAGTGGTCTGGGTAGAAGCCTAAACCAGCTACAACACTTCCTTAAGCCAAACCTCATTTAGAGCAAGGGCCTAACTTTCTCCAATCTGGTGAGGGCTGAGACATGAGGAAGCTGCAGAAGAAAAGTTGGAAGCTAGCAGAGACTGGTTCATGAGATTTAAGGAAAAAAGGCCATCTCCATAACATGAAAGTATAAGGCAAAACAGCAAGTACTGGTGTAGAAGCTGCGGCAAGTTCCCCCTGAAGATCTATCTACGACCATTAATGAAGGTGGCTACACCAAACAGCAGATTTTCCATGTAGGTAAAACAGGCTTCTATTGGAAGAAGATGCCATCTAGGACTTTTATGGCTAGAGAGAAGTCAATGTCTACCTTCAAAGGACAGGCTGACTCTCTTGTTAGGGTCTAATGAAGCTGGTGACTCTAAGTTGAAGACAGTGCTCATTTACTATTCAAAAAATCTTAGAGGTCTTTAGGATTATTAATCTACTCTGCTTGTGCCCTAAATGGAACAACAAATCCTGGATGATAGCGTATCTGTTTATAGCATGGCTTACTGAATATTTTAAGCCCTCTGGTAAGACCTGCTGCTCAGAAAAAAAGATTATTTTCAAAATATTACTGCTCATTAACAATGCACCTGGCTACCCAACAGGTCTGATGGAGACGTAGAAGGAAATTCATGTTGTTTAAATGCCTGCTAACCCAATGTCCATTTTGCAGCCCATGGATCAAGGAGTAATGGCGACTCCCAAGCCTTATTGTTCAATAATACATTTCAAAAGGCAACAGATAGTGATTCTGCTGAAGGATCTGGTCAAAGTAAATTGAAAAGCTTCTGGAAATGATTTGCCATTCTAGATGCCATTAAGAACATTGATGATTCATAAGAGGAGGTCAAAATATCAACATTAACAGGAGTTTGGAAGAAGTTGATTCCAACCCTCATGGATGAATTTGAGGGGTTCAAGACTTCAGTGGAGGAAGTCACTACAGATGTGGTGGAAATAGCAAGAGAACTAGAATTAGAAATTGAACCTGAAAGTGTAACTAAATTGCTGCAATCTCATGATAAAACTTGAATAAATGAGAAGTTGCTTCTTATGGATGGGTATTAAAAAAAAAAGGTGCTTTCCTGGGAGGGAATCTACTGTTAGTGTAGATGCTGTGAACACTGTGGAAACAACAACAAAGAATTTAGAATATTATATAAACTTAGTTGGCAAAGCAGTGGCAGGGTTTCAGAGGATTGACTCCAACTTTGAAAAAACTTCTGTAGGTAAAATGCTAACATTGATAATAGCATCACATGCTACAGAGAAATCTTCTGTGAAAGGAAGAGTCAGTTGATGCAGCAAACTTCATTGTCTTATTTTAGGAAAAATTCACAGCCACCCCAAGCTTCAGTAACCACCACCCCAATCAGCCAGCAGCCATCCATATTAAGGCAAGATTCTCCACAGCAAAAACAGTTTGACTTACTAAAGGATCAAATGATCATAACAGTTTTTAGCAAAACAGTATTTTCTTCAACCTCTGGGAACACCGAACAAAATGTGTTTTTAAAACTAAGGTATGCACATCATTTTTTAGATATAATGCTATTATAAATAAATGTAACTTTTATATGCACTGGGAAACCAAATTATTCATGCGACTCACTTTATTGTGGTGGTCTTTAACCAGATCTGCAATATCTCTGAGGTATGCTTATATTTTCAAATATATACTATACCCTACTTATCAAAAGTGCTGGGATTGGAAGTAGGGATGTGATCTGAGAGGGACCTGGAACCATCTTTTATCCTGCTATATTTTAGCAGAATTGGCAAAGAAAGACTGTGTTTATAACAACTTGTCTAACTTTTCTTCTGACTTTAATGGAAATAACATACAAATTACTAGCAAATTTCTGTTACTTTAAGATGAGCTTTCTAGTTCTCCCAAACTAAATGAGAGAACAATAAACAAACATGTAGGGTATTTACATTTACATTTAGGACAGTGATCATTTAAAGTTAAAGGTTTTGTCTTGAGGAATGACTATTAATGACTCTTAGTAAATGAAAATGCCATTGAGTTTCTAAATGTAGGTTTGAATTTTATAAATTGTACTTTTCTTTTTTTTTTTTTGAGACGGAGTTTCGCTCTTGTTACCCACGCTGGAGTGCAATGGCACGATCTCGGCTCACCGCAACCTCCGCCTCCTGGGTTCAAGCAATTCTCCTGCCTCAGCCTCCCAAGTAGCTGGGACTACAGGCACGTGCCACCATGCCCAGTGAATTTTTGTATTTTTAGTAGAGACAGGGTTTCACCATGTTGACCAGGATGGTCTCGATCTCTTGACCTCGTGATCCACCCGCCTCAGCCTCCCAAAGTGCTGGGATTACAATAAATTGTACTTTTCTTACCAAGAAACCTGGTTCAGCCTATATTGTTATGTGATATAATCCTATAAATAAGGGTTTGAAATGGTCACATAATGTTTGAAATGGTCACATGAACCAAATAAATGATTTTAAATCAAAGTGTCATCAGGATGAGTAACATACTTGTTATCTTCATTGCCTTGGAGAATTATGAAGTCTTCAGTATTATAGAAGGACCCGTGACAGGTATGCACATTCTGAAGGACTTTCACAGGAATGATTAATTCAAGGATCATTCTGTAAAAGTTACTTTTGGGTTATAAAACTTATATACACTCTGGTAGATCTCATTCAGGGTTCAATTAGGAAAACCTAAACCAGCTGGGCACGGTGACATATGTCTGTAATCCCAGTACTTTGGGAGACCAAGGTGGGTGGATCACTTGAGCTCAGGAGTTTGAGATCAGCCTTGGCAACATGGTGAATCCCTGTCTCTACAAAAAATACAAAATATTAGCTGGGCATGGTGGCATGAGCCTGTAGTCCCCACTACTCCAGAGGCTGAAGTTGGAGGATCACCTGAGTGGGGGGAGGTTGAATCTGCAGTGGGCTGTGATTGTGTCACTATACTCCACTCTGGGTGACAGAGTAAGACCCTATCTCAAAAAAAAAAAAAAAAAAAAAGAAAAGCAGAAACCACTTTAGATATTTCATGTAGGAAGGAGTTTAACAGAAGGAATTAGAAGTTTATTTTTTTAAAAAAAAGTTTAAAAGGCTGAAGGAGCAAAAGTCAAGGAGGCACCACGAGCTTTTAGGTTCCCCCGTGCGGTCTTCCTATAAGAAACTGCTGCCACCACCGAGGTGCGGAAAACAACAGGACACTGCTGCCCATGGTCACAGCTAGTCATAGCCATCCCGAAGCACCCAGGATGGTAACTAGGAAGGGAAAAGTTAGAAGTTGCTGTGAAGCTCACATTTGCTAAAGCTTGAACTTCCAAAACTTGCACAAGGGCATATCATTGGCAGAATGTATTTATACATGGTTTTAAGAATCATGAAAGAAATGGAGATGGACATATAGTTGTCAGACTTCCACTCCTGGGTTATAGGAAAAAGTACTGAAAGGGGTAGGGAGTGAATGTGGTGGTCAAAATAATAGCCACCAATTAAAAAAAGAAGCATGGAATAATATTCCCATTTTACAGATGAGGAAACTGAGGCATGGGACTCAAGTAGTTTGCTCAAAGTCACATAGTGCAAGATTCCAAACCAGGTCTACCTGATTTCAGAACTAGACGTTTTTAACCGTTAATTACACTGGGGGCTATCTGTTATATGGCAGATAGCCCCAAAACTTAATTTGCTTCCTTGGCTTTGACCAACTCTCATAAGCTCATATTCTACTGGACTGTATAATTTAAAATAGAACTGTTAAAAAAGGATTATTTTGGCAACTTCTTATTTGGTGGTATTTCCAAATTTGCTAACCTTTTCAAGTCCTTCCAGAAAATGTGATGTGGTTAGCTCTTGTAATAATTGTAAACTCCCTAGATAGGGTGATATTTTAGGGAGTAGGTGAAGGATATTTATGCTAGAACTCCTAAGTCTAGGCTTAAAGCCAAATTATACCACAGATAATATCTATGACATCTCTAAAACATGCCCAATTTTTCTTCTCTATTTTGCTCTTTTGAGTGCTGATGTGGTTTGGCTGTGTCCTCACCCAAATCTCATCTCGAACTGTAGTTTCCATAATTCCCACGTGTTGTGGGAGGGACCTGGTGGGAGGTAATTGAATCATGGAAGTGGTTACCTCCGTGCTGTTCTCATGAGATCTGATGATTTTATAAGGAGCTTTTCCTGTTTTGCTCAGCACTTCTTGCTGCCGCCATGTGAAGAAGGATGTGTTTGCTTCCTTTTCTGCCATGATTCTAAGTTTCCTGGGGCCTCCTCAATCAGCTAATTCTATGGAATTGTGAGTCAATTAAACCTCTTTCCTTTATAAATGACCCAGTCTTGGGTATGTCTTTATTAGTGGTGTGAGAATGAACTAATAATATAAGTGCCTTATCGATTTTGGCTGAAATAAAGTTATAAGCAAATGAACAAAGTTGACATTTACTGATTATGACCCCCCCACCAGCTGCAAAGCCAATATGCTAAGTAGAGATAATGCATATTCAGTGTAACTAATTTATTCATTCATTAGCAAATACTACTTACTATAACCTTGCTGAAGACCAGTGGGGATTCACTTATTCATTCAAGAAATCTTTCTTGTGCTGTGTACTGGTTATTCTTCACTGACTATCCCACTTCCCCATGTTCACACAGATCCAGCCTCCTCCCTTCTCTGCCCTTCTCTGGCCCCTAGAGAGCTGATTCCTGAATTATTGGGTCTCCTTGCTTGCTGGCTTCCATTTGGGTTTGCTTAATGGAAGGAACCAGCAGGCAACTGAAGGACAAGAGAAGCAGAGCCAATGTTCCCTCCATGCCCTCCCTCGTTTGTGACGGTGGGTGTGGGCCTCTATGACTTCAGCTTTGGCTTGCAGCCATGACTTTATAGTCCCCACTCTTGCCAGGTTACACTGACACTATTTCCTCCCCTTGTCCCTGCAGCCCTAAGGGTGGCAATGGCTTCCCGCTCTTGCTGGTCTCTGGACACCTCACCATCCCTTGTGTATCCCACTAATCTTGCCTTCACTTCTGAAAGGACCCTCTTCATTACCTTTCCTTCATTTAATCCATCTTCGGTATCTGACTCTCCTAAAAGACCATCAGAATAATCAGCTAATCAAACAAAGCTGAGTTTATTGTTTACTATAATAAGGGAAAGTATCACCTTGGTGTCAACTTAGTAGTACCTCAGAAGAAAATAGTCATCAAGTTTTGAGGCCTGAGGTAAAGTGCTTTAATTTTAATCAGGAATCTGATTAGAATTAGAAAAAGTTTATGACAAAATTGTTTAGAGTTGGTGGATGCAACAAAGAAGAGAGTTTTAAGGTGAGACTTGATGAATAGCTGTTTCATAGGCAAGCAGATTTGCCCCGGTGAGTGACATACTGTCTTAGGAAGGGTTTACCTGTATCGACAACCTATTGTCCTGAGAAGATGGCTGGTTGAGCAGTCTATTGTTGATAAATGAGTATTGGAGGTATCTTATTGGTTTATGGCCTTATCTTCCCGAGCCAGAATTTCTTTGAACAAACAGTAAAGTCACATTGACACAGAGGCTGTAATCTTAGTGCTAATAATTAAACCATGGGGCTTCAGACATCTGACAAGCAATTTAGTGCCCACTTGTGGTCATTCTTCAGCCTGAGTTGGAGGCTAGACTATTACCATCTGAGAACATGAGCACTGTGGATCTCTACTGCTTGAGTTATGATTGTGTATCCGGCTTCTGGGGATGATCATTTTGACTTCTGCAGGTGCCAGGTTTTCAGGTTCTTATGGCCGGATGATCATTTGTTAGCTCGCTTGATGAGACAATGGCTGTAGAGCAGCATTAGTGATTCCGGAGATCACAAATGTAGCTATTGCAACACAAACACTAAGGATTATGGTGAGAGCTTATAGTGCATTTCCATACTAGGAATCAAGAGCATTCAAATTAAACTGAGAGAACAGGTCTCATTCCTAGTCTAAATAGTCCTCAAAACCAGATATGAGAATATTAGCCAAATCACCTAATTTTATGTCTTCTTTTTCTTCTGATCTTTTCTGGTAATAGCAAAGAACCCAGAGAGTTCTGCAGGGATGTAAGGACATTCTTCTACTAATGAAGCCCCTGCTCCCCGTCAAGAGGCTGTATTAGATCTAAAGTGGCCCTATTTGACAGATGATGGGAGAAAACCGGCTTGGAATAAAATGTGTTACTGGCTTAAGAGGAAAATAGAAAAGGGCTGTGGTTCTGCCTGGAAATAAAAGCTGGATTTGATTAAGAAGCTGTTTTCATTATGGGTGGCTTAAGGACACCAAAATTAGCAGGGAAATGTTCTTTCTTTTTACTTCTAATATTTGCTCTTTTAGTCCTAATACTTATAATCTGCTCCATGGTGAGACTGTTTCTGTATCCACATTTTTAAGGCATTTATACTCACCTCTCATATGGCCCTTCTAACAGTAACGTGATAGTATTTAATTGCAATTATTTGCTTCCTGGTCTGTCTTCCAGCTGGACCCTTGGGGTCCTCAAGGGCAGAAAGTATGTCTTAGTCATTGGGTTCCTGCAGCTCTTAGCTGAATGCCTGGCATGGAGGAGGCATTCAGGAAGGCAATTAGTGACCACTGCGATCCTCTGTCTGTAACACGCTGTT
Organism: Alouatta palliata; assembly: GCA_004027835.1. Classification (NCBI taxonomy): domain Eukaryota; kingdom Metazoa; phylum Chordata; class Mammalia; order Primates; family Atelidae; genus Alouatta; species Alouatta palliata. The sequence continues at coordinate 109,126 of PVKV010002492.1, forward strand.
ACCTAGGGCTCAAGGGTAGGCTGGGTCTTCAGCCTCTGCCTACCATGGAGAAAGAATTTGTCACTTTTCTTGATTCCCCAAATTAAAAGGTACTGGAGAGAAATGAACCTTTTCCCTGAGCTTATTGCTCTTACTGGTTGAGAGTTCAATGCACAGCACTCTGAATGAATGTCACTCCCATGAGGCGGGTCACCTCTCCCAACATTCCCTCCTCACAGCAAGTGCACCCCACACCCTGCCCCAGCAGCTGTGCTGGAGAAACCACAGCTCCAGAGGAAGCCTCACCTCCTTCACACCTTCAGCAAACAGAGGCCCTCCTGATTACCAGGGCCTGCCCTCCTGTCAATCAGGCTAAGGACTGTAAATAGCTGATGAGATTCCCCTTTCACAGTTTTATTCTCTGTCTCATTTAGATGTCCAAGTGGCCTTTCCTCTGCTCCAATTCCCTTCCTCTTTCTTCTTCTCTTGTTAAATTGCTGCTTACCCTTAGAGACAGATGTGGGTTATCACACCTCCTTACTGAGACAGTGAAAACAGCTGACGTTCATGCCCTGCCTACCACGTGCCAGGCACTTTCTCTAAGCATTTGAGATGTATTTACTCATTAAATCCTTATAACGAACTTATAAAGTGGTGCCATTTTACAGGTGAGAGAACTGAGGCACAGAGAGGCTCCTCCATATCCTCACCAACACTTGACATGGTCAGTTTTTTTAATTGTAGCCATTCTAATAGATGTGTAGTAGTATCTCATTGTGATTTTTATTTTGTATTTCTCTAGTGACTAATGATGTTGAGCATCTTTTCATGTGCTTATTTGCAGATCCTCTGTGAAGTGTTCTTGATTTTCTTTGTAAAGAATCGATCAAATCTTATGTTAACCTTTTATTGGATTGTCTTTTTTCTTATTGTTGAGTTCAGAGTGTTCTTTACATATTCTGGATATAAGTACTTTATCTGATAGATGCTGTACAAATATTTTCTTCCAGTTGGTACAGTATCTTTTTATTCTTTTAGTAGAAAAGCAAAAGTCTCTAATTTTGATGAAGCCCAATCAATCTGTTTGTTCTTTTATTGGTTGTGCTTCTTTTTTTATTTTTTATTTTTATTTATTTATTCAATGGTCATGCTTTTGTTGTCCTAAAATGCTTTTGCCTAACCCAAGGTTCACAAAAATTTTCTTCTGTTTTATTCTAAAAATTTTATAGATTTAGGTTTTGTTGTCCTAAAATGCTTTTGCCTAACCCAAGGTTCACAAAAATTTTCTTCTGTTTTATTCTAAAAATTTTATAGATTTAGATTTTCTATTAAGTCTATGATAAATTTCCCATCTCCTTTAAAAAATTTTTCTCTATATCAGCACCTTAAGTTTTTAGGAATTGACTTAATATACACAATATATCCCACTGGCCAGTTCCTATTTACTATTTTGATTGAATAAACTCATGTATTTATTAGCATATTTCTTGTTTTTATTTTTTATTTTTGAGACAGAGTCTTGCTCTATCACCCAGGCTGGAGTGCAGTGGCACTATCTCGGCTCACTGCAACCTCCCAGATTCAAGCAATCCTCGTGCCTTGAATCTGGTATACGTTCGGCTAATTTGTTTGTGTTTTTAGTATTTAGTGACAGAGTTTTACCACGTTGGCCAGGCTGGTTTCAAATTCCCGAGCTCAAGTGATCTACCTGCCTCGGCCTCTCAAAGGGCTGGGATTATAGGTGTGAGCTATCATGCCTGGCCTGTTTTTTGTTTCTCATGGTTATATGATTACCTTGCACTAACCTTAGTAAAGTCATTTATCACTTTGACCTCTTATTTTTCTCTCTATTTAGAGACAAGGTCTAAATAAGTTACCCAGGCTGGACTGGAACTTGGGCTCAAGGGATTCTCCCACCTCAGCCTCCCAAGTAATTTGGCAATTGCCACTGTGCCCAGCTGATTTTTCTCAGTTTTAAGAGATGAGAGGCTAGGATTTTTTTTTTTAGTGTTTCTCAAACTGTGGGTTGTGATCCATTAATGAATCACGAAATCAATAAAATGGGTCACAGCCAACTTTTGAGAAACAAAATAGAATAGAATAATAGCATCAACTCATCTTGAAATAGTAACTATTATTTTGTGACTGTATTTGTGGTAGGTCAGAAGAAACAAGTTTACAAAACACTAGATTAGATAATCTCTAATGATCATTCATTTATTTGATTCTCTAATTCCCATAATGAATGTGTTTCACACTCTTATTGCATAGTATAAATTTTTCTCTCTCTCTCTCTCTCTTTCTTTCTTTCTTTTTTTTGATGGAGTCTCACTCTGTTACCAGGCTGGAGTGCAGTGTTGTGATCTCAGCTCACTGCAACCTCTGCCTCCGGGTTCAAGCGATTCTCCTGCCTCAGTCTCCCAAGTAGTTGGGACTACAAGCATGTGCCACCATGTCCGGCTAATTTTTGGTATTTTTAGTAGAGACGAGGTTTCACCATGTTAGCCAGGATGGTCTCGATCTCCTGACCTTGTGATCCACCCGCTTCGGTCTCCCTAAGTGCTGGGATTACAGGCGTGAGCCACTGTGCCCGGTCTAATTTTTGTATTTTTAGTAGAGATGGAATTTCACCATGTTGGCCAGGATGGTCTCAATCTCTCGACCTCAGGTGATCTGCACGCCTTGGCCTCCCAAAGTGCTGGGATTACAGGCATGAGCCACTGCACCTGGCCAATTTCTACATATTTCTAAACAATGTTTTGCACTAAAATAAACAAGATAAATAGTCCTGTGATTTGGAAAGTTCATTCAGGTCTTGGGGAATTTGGAGTACTTTGTCAGACTGGCCTTTCTAGGTTTTCACTATAAAACTTCTACTTTAAAATATTTGGTGTGATTAAAAACCTTTAAAACCATTATAAATGTGAGCAATTTTATTTTTAAAAATTTCTGTATTTGAAACACATCTTACTCTTTTGAATTCTCTTCTGACTGTTGTTCATGTATATTTATACATCTTGCCTGGTTATTCTTTAAAAAGCATGTATTGGCCAGGCGCGGTGGCTCATGCTGTAATTCCAGCACTTCAGGAGACCAAGGCGGGCAGGTCATCTGAGGTGATCCCAGAGGAGTTCGAGACCAACCTGACCAACATGGAGGAACCCTGTCTCTACTAAAAATACAAAATTAGCTGGGCATGGTGGTGGGTACCTGCAGTCTCAGCTACTTAGGAGGCTGAGGCAGGAGAACCACTTGAACTCAGGAGGCAGAGGTTGCTGTGAGCCGAGATCCCACCATTGCACTCTAACCTAGGCAACAAGAGTGAAACTCCGTCTCAAAAAAAAAAAAAAAAAAAAAGCATGTATTTGTATTTGCAGCCAAACATTGTCTTATGAAGATTTCTATGTAAAAGTCAATACAATTTATGGTTGTTGCAGCTATATAGTATTTTATTGTGTTAACATGTAAATAGTTTGATTTAATACAGCACTGTAATTGACACTACAGAAACTTTTGTAATGACCATCTCTGACAAGGTGACTGCTTTGCTTGGCCAATCACTTTGCAGATGTTAAAAGCTGGCAATTTATGAAGTTAGTTGAGGGAGATGTTTAGAAGAGCAAGGATTGGCTATCCTACCCTTGGAGACATGCTAAGTGGTTTCTGTCAAAAAGCTTAGTATCAAGTTGGGACACAGCCACTCTCAAGTACCGGAGGGAGGCTCAAGTGAAGGCTGTGGCCAGGAGGATGGAAGTCAAGACAAGAAGACCCTAAAGCCACAGAGTGTCAGAGCTAGGAAGAATCTTGAGTATCTCCTAATAGAATTCAACACCCATTTTATAAACTGAGGAGACCAAGGCTCAGGTGCTGACTTTTGCTGTTTATATGATCCAAGTTACAAAATTTGGATTTTCTGATGAAACAATCTTAGCTTGATTTAGAAGCTTTAGGAGGTAAAACACCTGAGGCAAGAGAATATAGAAAGTATGCAGTCTAGAAAGTTCAGACTTAGGTCAGGGAGTGGGACATTTTTTTATGGTCAAAGTGAGAGAGGAAGTTTGAAATAAAGAGATCCTTCAACTTGGAAAGTTGACACAGTAGATTTAAGATAACCACAAGTGAGCTCACTCCTGGGGCAAAGAGTTTTGGGCCTATATGACCCCTTACACCGATGGAGTTGATCAAGTCAGGAGCTCGCCCAAATTTGCAGGGAAGCCTTGGCTGAGGAAGGAAAGGTGAATCCTTCTGCTATGTGGTTCTGACACAGAGACAAAAGCAAAGAAATCTCTGGATTGGTGGGGATGGATGGGGGAACAAATTTCTTCTATCACATAGGATTGCCAGATAAAATACAAGATGCCCCATTAAATTTGAGTTTCAGACAAGCCATGAATAATGTTTTAGTGTAAGTTTGCCCCATATAATGCTATAATCATAAAATACTATGTAATATAATATGATATAGTACAATAAATGATAATAAAATAACTAAAACATTATGTGTGGTTTATCTGAAATTCATATTTAACTGGGCATCTAGTTTCTTTAATTCCTAAATCTTACAATTCTATTATAGCCAGAGAAATATGATCACTCTCTGTGGTGGTATAGGTTCAAAATAGGGATTTTTGGAGCCCCATAGCTCTCTCTGGCATCTTCACACCCTACATGCTTGCATTCATCAAATATACAAACATTTGCTGGAGTTTCAACTTCCCGCTTGAATAAGTAGTTGCAGTTTTGTAAATGACTCCCTTCCTCAGATGGTTTTGAGGCTGAATGTTCGTACTTTTATGCAACTCTGTAAGTTTACAGGAGAGTGAAAGTTCATAAACTGGTTAGAGAGCCTGCAGATGGGGAAAAAAGTTGTTCCCAGTGTGGAAAGGCTACAGGATGATCAAAGGCCTGCAGGACAAACACTTCCTACCTCCAGCAAGGAGCAGCTGCTGCTCTAGTTATACAGAAAGCTGGCTCGGGGTTCACTGGCACTCGGCTCAATTGATGTAATAACACGCATTAAAAAGAGAGAGGGAAAGAGAGATAGAGAGAGAGAGCAAGAGAGAGAGAGAGATGGTAGTTTGCTCCAACAGATATCTATTCTCTATTACTTTACAGATGAGGAAACTGAGGCATAGGCAGTGACTTTTCCTGTTTATATAATGCAGGTTAGAAAACTTGGATCTTCTGAGGACACAATCTTAGCTTCTAATTCTTTTAAGGAGAATTAGTATGCAGAAATCAAAACTTCAAAAATAAGCACAAAAGTCACTGGTCCTACAGGCAAGGCAGAACCAGCATACTGCTTGCAGCTTGGTTTGTGGCAGGAAAAACAAAGAAATAGAAAAATATGGAATGCCTATCTAAAGGGGCATAGTTAGCAAATCATTATGTATTTACACTATTTAAATATTTGATAACCAGGGCAGTTACCAAACAGCGAGATGGAACCCTACGTAATGATCTGAGGGATATCCATTCTACTTTGCTAAGTGAAGGAAAAAATAAAGGATAACATATGTAATCTAATTTGTTGTAATAAGAACAAAAATGAGCTGCAATTCCATCAAAAACTCAATAAGTATATGTGCATATCTGTATGTATTTTTGTGAAAAGAGTGTGGAATAATCTGCTTCCAACTGTCAATATTAATCACATAGGGGGAACATAGGAGCTGATATATTAGGGATTTGATAAGAAGATTATTACCTCTTTTTTTGAGACAGGGTCTTGCTCTGTCTCCTGGACTGGAGCCCAGTGTTGCAATCACGGTTCACTGTACCCTCAACCTCCCAGGCTCGAACAATCCTCCCACCTCAGCTTCCTGAGTAGCTGAGACCACAGGTACGTGCCACTGTGCCACCTAATTTTTGTATTTTTTGTAGAGATGAGGTCTTGCTATGTTATTCAGGCTAGTCTCTAACTCCTGGGCTCAAGTAATCTTCCTGCCTCAGCCTCCCAAAGTGCTGGGCTTCCAGGTGTGAGCCACTGTAGCCAACTGTTTATTAGCTTTTTGTTGGTACTTGGTATTCTTTGACTCACTTCAGCAAGTGTGAGTTACATTCATATTACTTACGAATGCAAAAAGAATATCAAATAAAATATTAAATGTTATATGACATGCAGATTTTAAAAATTTATTGAAGGGCTTTTTGAAACAGTAGACTCCCCACCAAACTCCTTGTTTTTCATTTCATTTTATCCATTTAAAATATGGTTTAATTCACAAAATTTTAGTTGATAAACTTTTTTTTTTTCTAGGAATAGACTTCTGCACTGTGGTATGCTTATACGTTTTATCTGGAAGCTATCCAGAAATAGGACTTTGGCTTACTGGAGAGGATGATACGAGAATATTGAGAAGGGTTAATGGTAACAAAATGAGCTGTCGCAGGAATCCCAGTACAAATGCTCAGGCTCAACACTTGTGAAGTTGGCAAGCAGGAGCTCTGGACATCTTCCATGCAGTGAAAAGATAGTACACGTTGGCATATATTAGGTTGGTGCAAAAGTAGTTGTGGTTTTTGCCATTAAAAGTAATGGCAATAACAATTACTTGCAGGCTTTACTTTTAGTGATGGGTCTATTCTCTGTTTGCATCATCCCTTCATTCAGACAGCATCTGAAAGCCCAGCTTTTGAGGTCCCTATTCTTGATACTAATCAGCATGCTAATTTGTTTTATAGGTTGATCCTATAAGCCTATAAAACAAATATAGCTCTGCTCTAGAAAGTTCTACGTTCTTAGATTCAAGAACAAAAAGCATTGAATACCTTTTTATGTATGTAAATATTTTATATATTTATGTTAAACATTGACCTTTTTTTCTCTTTTCTACAATCATCACAGATTCTTTGGGAACGAGATGCATAAATAAAAATAGATATAAAATGTGTAACAGTGTGGCTAATGGGAAAAGGGTGGATATTCGATATGGTTGGTAGGTAAGCAGAATGAATGTTATTACATGGGTATCTCCTTTAATTACCAGCTGAATTGAAGTACTGGATTGGTTTTGGGTAAGAGGAGGCTTTTTGCTTCTAACTTATTGCAGATGACTAAATTTTTAGGGATCTGCCCAGTCCATAAAATTTCAAGGAGAGGATGTCAATACCAAAACCTAACTTACCTAGACAGTTACTGTGAATAAAATGAGATAAAATGTATAAATTGTTCTGAGATCCTTGGAAACCGCTGTATCAATCCAAGGAAGAGTTGCTATTGCTAATTAGTAGCCCTGTTGGCCTCAAAAACAAAACAAAACAGATAAAACAACTGAGGCATTTATTTAACAATATTCTATGTTGCATTCATCAGAGGTATTTGTCAGTTCTGTGAAATTTGACAGGACACGTAAGGACTCTGGGCTTCCTCCGAATGAAGTGCCAGGGCTCTAGGGATGAACTTGACCCATTGCAGCCTTTTAAACAGTGCAACACAGAGCATCTCATGCTTTGCTTTCCTTCAGTGTGGTGGGACTGGACCTGACCTGTTTGATATGCAAAAGTCCCTTACCCATGAGGGCCTTTCCACAGCCTCCAGGAGGTTTCTCAGCACTTCTCAGCACATCCATATGATTTCTAGAATCAGATTTTGAATCCATGACTTAAAAAAAAAAAAATTATGCCAGATATAGGTGATGGGGAGGAAGGCAGCAAATCATACTGCCATGTGTGTATCTATGCAACAACCTTGCATGTTCTTCACATGTACCCCAAAACCTAAAATGCAATTAAAAAAAAAGTTAAAAAAAAAAAAAAGAAAAGAGTTTTGTGAACTCAAGACAAAAAAAAAATTACCTTGACTAAACTTTTGGAGGAAATTGAAATATATACAGCTTTTAAAATAGACTTTACACATCTAAAGCCATTTTATGGACATAACAGGATAACATTGGAATGCACATAACTTTGTTTACTTCTAAAGTTGCTAGATTTGGTATTTTTGAGACCAAAAGAACTGCAGATATTTTTGTGAAAATGTGGGCTTTCTTTTAATCACAAAGTCCAAGTAAAAATTTAATTTATTTACTTATTCAATTTTTCCAAAACTTTATGATCAAACCTCCTTGCTTTTTTCCTGTGAGATGAGAAAGGGTTTGAACAGGGACAGCTCTCCCTTGGCAGAGGGGCTGCCTGGGGTGGTTGTGTCATTCTGAAACAAGCTCCGCCTTCCTGTGGCTGTATGTGCTCCCCTTGCTCTTCTGTTCGCTGCACTCTATTCCGTTCTGTACCCTTAGTGGTGGAAGAGAGGGGTGGTAAACCCAATACCAAAACTACCTTACCATTAGCTGAACATGTACATGCATGAAGTCCAGGAGAAAGAACAAGGCAGTTCTTTACATTAGTTCATGTCTGTTTCAACCCATAAGGGTCTATGAGGCAAAGAACTGGGAGGGTCATCTTTGCTCTGTTTAACTCACACTAGCTCCTCAATAGGTCTGGTTAGAATACAGGACATCCAGTTACTGTTGAATTTCAGATAAACAATGAATGCATGCAGTATTGGGGGCATATACTTATGCAGCATTGCATGTATTTATCATTTATCAAAAATTCAAATATAACTGGCTGCACCATGTTTTTATTTGTAAAATGCCAACCTTGGTCTGGGGTCTTCATTCTGAACTCCTGGGGCAACCCCACATCTCTTCATTCACTCCCTCAATCCTTCAACAAAACATTCATGGAGCATTTATTGCTGTGCTAGGCTCCGTGGACACAGTCTCAAACAAGAGAGACACAGTCTCTGTGCCATGCTAGAACTTCCAGCCTTGTTGAAAAACAGGCAAAAAAAAAAAAAGTTAAGAAAAAAAGAATTGGCAAGATAATTTCAAATAGCTATGAGTGGTATAAAGATAAAGAAGAGTGAGGCTGGTCCAGGGTGGTCAGAGAAGGCTGCCCGGAGGTGTTTATACTGAGCTGACTTGAAGAATGTGAAGGAGATAGTCATGGCAAGAGCTGGAGGGAGAGCATCCCAGGTAGAGAAAACAGGAAGCTCAAAGGCCTTAGGGCAAGAATGTGATCAGCTGTGCAAAGAACAGAAAGAAGTCCAGTGTGGCTGTATAGTGAGCTAGGGGACAAGTGAAAACATCTAAGGTCAGAGGGGAACTCGGGGGCCAGATCACATAGGCATTGTTGGTGCTGTGAGAAAAGCACTGGGGGCTCTTATGATCTGATTTATGGTTTAAAAGACCATGCTGGCTGCTTGTTGAATAACGTGTTTTCTGGAGAAAAGGGTGGAAGCCAGGAGACCATTTAGGAGGCAAGGGCACTGATGTGTGTTGGGGGTACATTGGACAGGGTGGAGGGAAGAAGTGATGGGTTTGGATATGTAGAAGAGCACACAGGTCTGGCTGGTGGGTACAATGTAGTGGTGGGTAAGTCACACAGAAGATCCAGGTTGATGCCTCCATTGCCTCTGAGGGGGAAACATTTCTTTTCGCTCTTTTATTTTTTATTTTTTGATATCAACTTTTACTCTGTTGCCCAAGCTGGAGTGCAACGGCATGATCTCGGTTCATTGCAACCTCTGCCTCCCAGTTCAAGCAATTCTCCTGCCTCAGCCTCCCAAGTAGCTGGCATTAAAGGCTCCCACCACCACGCCCAGCTAATTTTTTGTATTTTTAGTAGAGATGGGGTTTCACCATGTTGGCCAGGCTGATCTCAAACTCCTGAACTCAGCTAATCCACCAGCCTCAGCCTCCCAAAGTGCTGGGATTACAGGCGTGAGCCACTGTGCCTGGCCTTCACTCATTTTCTCTTCTTCTCCCCCTCCCTATTGATCCTGCCATCCTCCTTTCCTTACTGGCCACTCCTGCTGTGCTGGCCCTGCCCAACCCTCCCAGGCCAGGTTTTCAGTGCTTGAGTCCCAGACTTGCTTTTTGTGGTTGGTTGGGCTGGGACTCAAGGAGAGGGGACTGTGGATTGTAAGGCCAGGGGAGAAGAGGGAAGAAAGAGTCCTCCCCACAGCTGATCTCCCTTTTTTTTTTTTTTTTTTGAGACAGGGTCTCACTGCAGGTGAGACTGCAGCTTCCACCTCCCAGGTTCAAGGGATCCTCCCACCTCAGCCTCCCGAGTAGCTGGGACTACAGGTGCCCACCACCATGCATGACTAATTTTTTTTTTTTTTTGTATTTTTAGTAGAGATGGGGTTTAACCATGTTGCCCATGCTGGTCTTGGACTCCTAGGCTCAAGCAATACACCTCCCAAAGTGCTGGGATTACAGGCATGAGTCACCGTGCCAGGCCCATCTTTGGATGTCATTCTAAATGTGTTGGGTCTTTCTCCCCTTCAACCATTCTAACTTCAGTGTGTTAATCCAGGCTCCAAGAGAGGCAAAGGATGCCAATTGCCCTGATTTCTATTTCTCTAAAGGATAACTACATTGCAAGTCAACATTTCAGAGAAATATGAAAACTGGGTGGTATATGGCACTTACTTCTTGAGTTCTAGGCTTACAATAGTTCTGTTTGGATTGTGATTCCAACCAAGAAATGTCTTCCGTGTTCCCAAGGTCAAGGTGAGGAAGAATCATAAATCTACACAGGGAAATAATATATGTTGGAAGGAAGGAAGAAGAAAGGAAAGGAAGCTAGGAAGGAAGGAGGGAGAGAGAGAAAGGGACAGAGAAAGACCTTCCTTAGAATAACATCTGAGCAAAATTCTACTGCTTTATTTTCTTAATCTAACGGTGACCAAACCCCACAAACACAGATATAAAGTGGAACTAGTCTGAGAGCCAGTACTGATTAATATCTGGGATAGAGAAGGGCAGTGGTTTTACAGAAAAAACAAAACAAACAAAACAAAACAAAATAAGAACAAAACAAAAAAATCCCTAATTTGGGTTTGATCTTGGCTCTTTAGCAGCTGGTGTTAAGAGCCCCAGGAGGGCAGGAGCATGGGCATCTTGCTATCCTCTTAGCCCGGTGTTTGGCAGTGAACGGTTTGTGGCTGGCATTCAGTGCATGTGGAAGGAAGGAGCTGAGAGCCCTGCTCTGGCCCCGTTACCTCGTGTTTAAGGGAAGGGGCTGGACCACAGGGGCTCAAAGGTCCCTTCAACACCATGCTCCCACACCTTTTCTGTTTTCTCTCTACTGCTTCCATGCTCCCAAATTTCTCTGTAGCCAATGCTGCTTTAAAATTTTCTTCTTTTTCCTTGCCTCTCTTACATGCTTTAGACATTGGCCGGGGTTCCCAGTGTTTCTCACTTCTGAGGCTGGCTGCTTATTATATTTAGACCTTTGGGAGGATAGATAAATGAAGCAGTTGATTGGTGGGGCAAAGTCATGTACACCAGAATTTTCATATTAGTATATAAACAAGCACCAGAGAAAAGACCTGTGAAATTGATAATTTTTAATACTCGTTCCAAAAATGCAGTAGACTGTGATTATCACATCAAGCCCCCGTTTCCGTGAAGCCACATAAAGCTGACTTCAAAGACAATGACAACAAAATTCAGCATGGTTTGGATACTGGCAGCTGGCCAGAAAAATGGCTTCCTTCCCACTGTTTATAGAACTCAAGAGAACTACATGTGCGCCATCTGATTTATGGTTTAAAAGACCATTCTGGCTGCTTGTTGAAGAACATATTTTCTGGAGAAAAAGATGGAAGCCAGGAGACAGTTAGGAGGCAAGGGCCCTAATGGGTTTTGAGGGTGCATTGGACAGGGTGGCGGAAGGAAATGATGGGTTTGGAATATGTTGAAGAGCACATAGGTCTGGCTGGTGGGTACAGTGTGGTGGTGGGTGAGGCACACAGAAGATCCAGATTGATGCCGCCACTGCCTTTGAGAAGAAACATTTCTTTTCCCTCTTCGTGTGTGTGTGTTTGTGTGTGTGTGTGTGTGTGTGTGAGAGAGAGAGAGAGAGAGAGAGAGAGAAAGAGAGAGAGAGAGAGAGAGAGAGAGAGAGAGAGAGAGAGAGAGAGAGAAAGATGGAGTTTTGTTCTTGCTGCCCAGGCTGGAGTGCAATGGCACAATCTCAGCTCACTGCAACCTCCACCTCCCAGGTTCAAGGAATTCTCCTGCCTCAGCCTCTGAGTAGCTGGGATTATAGGCACCTGCCACCATGCCCAGCTAATTTTTTGTAAGTCAACTATAGGAACGAATCAGTTCTCTATTTCCTAACCCAGACCTCATCCTTATCTACAGATTAGAAACAAAAAGTAGAGTTTTAATCAGAAAATTGTTATCCTACCAGGGCCATTTTAGCCACTGACAATTTTTTCCTCAAAGGCATGAAAGATAGTGAGATTTTACAATCAATTACAAAAGAATTATTCAAATATTTCTCCAATTTTCTCCTTATTTTTCAGAGAAAAACTTGAATATCAGTGAAGTAGAGGAATAACCCACACTCAGATAACAGCCTTCTGACACTGCTTTCTCAAGAAGGGCCAGTTATGATGCTTTTTGTCACAAGTAACAGGAAATCCAACAAATTCAATTTTAACAGTATATTAATTTATTTAACACAAAAGCATAAGCTTAACACGAAAATCCATGGGTTCCATTTTGTTGTCAAGGACACAGATTTTCTCCATCTTTTTTCTGTGGTTTCTTTTCTTAAGTGAGCTATTCTCAAGGCCTCAAAATAGGTGCCATTACTCCAGGAAGCAAAATGGAATAACAACATCCATAGCAGTAAAAGGAATGTCCCTCTCTGTTTCATATTCTGTTTTAAGAAAAAGAGAAGCCCTCCCAGAAACTTGTTGCCAATCCCCCATTTTCATGGGTCAGAATGGCATCACACTCACACATTTACCTAAACCCTTTACTTGGTAAAGGAATGGGACTGCCATGATTGGCTTACACCTGTGCTGTCTAGTAGAGATATAATACGAGCCAGATATATAATTAATATTTTTCTAGCACCCACATTTTAAGAAAAAGAAGAAACAGATGATATTAGTTCCAATAATGTATATTATTGACCCCAATATATCCAAAACATTAGTTTAACATATAACTAAATAAGAAATTATTAGTTTTATATTTACATTCTTTCCCCACACTATACTTTGGAATCCAGTGTGTATCTATCACTTACAGCATATCTCAGTGTGAATTAGCTGCCACACGTTGTGAGCAATCGCCACATATGGCCAGTGGCTACTGTTTTGGACAGTGCAGGTCTAGGCCTAATGAGATTGACTGCCTGGGTGCAGAGAGAGGGCCCAGCCTCCCCTGATGTCACCACCCCTCAGAGGACAGGGAACAAAATTGAGGCTTTTTTAGCAAAGGAAAAGAAAGGTAATGGCTGCTGGTTGACAAGTGATCTCATCTTCCTCCCAACCTATAGCTCTTCCCATATCCCCTTGCTTGGGGAAAGTTACCACCACCATCTTAGTCAACAGGAGAAATGGGAATCATTCCAGACTCCTCTCTTTTCTTCCCTTCTCCAATACAGCCACCCACCAAGTTCTATCAATTCTGCCTCCTAAATACCTCCGGAACGCATCTCCTCTGCCATGGCCATGATGCAGGACTCTCTGCCCTAGTCCTGCCTGAATCCAATCAGGTTGCTGACTTCTGTCAGGCTCCTCAGTGGCTGCCCCAGCCTTTGGGATACAATTCAGACCTTTCCGCAGAGCACACACTAGCACACTGCTCCTCACTCCCGTGACCACTCAGCTCTGGCCACACAGATCTTCGAGTAGTTCTTAGAATGTCCTTGCTCTTTTATGCCTCATATGTGTCGCTGTCTTCAAACCACCCTCTCCCTTCTCCTTCTTCCTCCCCCTCTTCCAAGTTCCTCTTCTTGGGACCTTCCTTACCTCTCTCAGGAAGAGACTGTTTCTCCTCGGAGCACCCCACACTATGTATCCTGGGCTCTAGCATGCGGCAAACCACACTGCACCTGCTGTACCCTCTTTCCCTTCGACAGTGAGCTCCCTGAAGGCAGGGGCTGTGCTTTGATCTCTGTAACCTCACTGCATAGCACATAGGGCACTGGTGACTGTGTAGTGCCACACCCGGCAAGGTAAAGGCTCTGTGTCTGTTGAATGGATGGATGGATGGATGCATGCATGGATGAATTTTATGTCCTTTCAGTCCTTTTCCATCCATGACGGGAAAGCAACTCTTTCCAGCATCTTGCCTTTGGGAACTGTATTAGTTGCTTGGGGTTGCCATAACCAAGTACCACAGGCTGGGTGGCTTATACAGCAGAAATGATTGCCGTGCAGTTCCGAAGCCTAGGGGTCCAAAACCAAGGTGTTGGCAGGGTTGGTTCCTTCTGAGTGCTGTGAGGAGAATCCACTCTACGCCTCTCTTAGCTTCCAGAAGCTTCAGGTCCTTTGGCTTACTGCTGGTGTTCTCCTTAGGCCTTCTCTTTGTCTTCCTTCTGATGTGTCTCTCAGCTTTCAAATTTCTCCTTCTTGTAAGGGCATTCAATCAAACTGGATTAGGGCCAACTCTAATGACCTTATCTTAACTTGACCCTCTGTAATAGGATCCCAATTTCCAAATAAGGTCCAATTCACAGGCACTGGGACTTGCAACAGCAACATCTTTTGGGGAACCTAATCCAACCCATAACAGGAACCATACTTGAAGGCAGCTGTATTCATTTTCTACTGCTGTGCAGCAAGTTGCCACACATTTAGCAGTTTAAGAGGCACATTAATTATCTCGTACTTTCTGTGGGTCAGGAGTCCAGGCATGGCTTACAAGGCCACACAGTGTGTCCTCGAATGTGTTCTCATCTGGAGGGTCTAGGGAAGAATCTGCTTCTAAGCTCACTCAAGTTGTTGGAGCAATTCAGTGCTTTGGCACTGCTTGATGGAGAGCCCTGGCTTCATTCTGGCTGTCAGCGGGAGGGGCCTCCCTATGGGCAGCTCACAGTGTGGACGTTTGCTTCTTCAAGGCTCAGCAGAGTCTCTCTCTCTCTGGCTTGAGATGGAGTTGCTCACACACTCTCTTTTGCTTTCTTTCTTGCCCTCTCTCTCTCTCTCTTTCTCCAATGATGGCAGTGACATATAGTTACAGGTTTTTCCCATGCTGAAGAGGAGGGGCTTATACATGGTGTGACTCATTGGGGGTCATCTTAAGGTGTGTCTGCCACAGTAGCTATGTTGCTTCCTTGGCCTCCCCATCTTACATATAGCAGCTATGTTCTATTTCTTTCAGATCCCATGAAATCCACCAGGGAAGGGGTGGGTGGGTGGTGGTGGTGTCTGCTCAAGAGACTCAGCAGCCCCACAGGAGAGCATGATTTTAAAAATTAAACTCTTATGAATTTTAACTTAATATTCAACTGTGTGAAGCATTCAAATGCAATACTTAAATTGTATTTTTTGAAAAGCAACATTTGATGTTGAAATGATACAGGAATTGAAATAATAATAGTTGATAGGATTCAGTGCTGACCACATGGCAAGCATCATTCTAATACGCTAAGACTATGGTAACTCATTTCATCCCCACAACTAGCCTATGTGATGAGGATTATTACTATTCCTATTTTACCGATGATGGTACTGTGGTATAGAAGGGCCAATAAAAGTCACACCATAGGTAGCAGTTTGAAGATGGGAGATTGAAATCTCCAATCCCAAAGATTGCTTGATGGCAAAACTCACAATGTAAGTAGATCCTGAATATGAAGGTTGCTGGCTGCCCTTGGGTAGCTGTTTCTCAAAGGATTAGGATGAACACCGCTAGCATTTGTGTCTGGGATTCTCTTTTTTTCAGACTTTCCTGCTGATTGATCTATTCTTCATGAATGACTAACTCATTCAAATGACAGAAAGAAGTATAAATGAAACTTAGAAGGCAAAAGTAGCTCCTTCCTACTTAGGTGTTTTTCGTATGGCGTTGGAGAGATTCCAGTGGTTCTCTAGAGTGAACTATCTTTAGTTTTACTTTATCCAACCTGACTCTCCTGGCTTGTTTTGCCCGTGTCTACTCAAGTTTGGCAATATTTGAGAGTACTGTCAGCAGTCCCACTCAGTAGTTTAAATGTCCACGAATATAGAAGAATATTTTATTTTATAAAAATGATGGCAATAAGCAAGATCTGAAAGTAATAATTTCCACAAAAATGTTTGCAACAACAGAATTTTTTGAGCGTATTTTGTTTTTGTGAGGTGTATGGTAGTGATCATCGTAGTGACTTGAGATTCATGGATCCTCAGAAGATCCATGTCATGAAGTTGGCCACCTCCCTGCTGGCTGACATCCCTCCCCAGAGATCCGTGCTTTGACTCAGATCCTAGTTTGTCATCTGTTTTTGGTGTGAAATCTCACCATGAGAAAGAACCAACCATTAAAATGTTCTGTGAAATTCTAGTATTTTTCATATATATGTACTGTTTCTCTGGGTGACATTTTCTGATTGATAAACTTTGAGTAATGGGCTTGTTAGTCTCTTACATATATGGTTATAATGAATTAATTCAGGATCTACTTACAGACCTGGAACTTTTGCAAGACAAAGGCAACAAAGTTTTTGTTTTTCTGTAAATAGTGACTGGAGACCATTTATTTTCAAATTAGTGAAATGTCATTTCAGGTGCTGCAAGTTTTCCATGCTTGTTTATACATTCCCTGCTAATTAATCCTGAGCTGCATAATATATTTTTTAAAAGACGAAATTAAAATTCTTATGGTACTTGTACAACAACAAAAAGAAAAAAAAAACCTGCCTCTTGATGCTGACACAGGTTTTATTATTAGGCATTTGGCAATGCCTCAAAATTAATGTCTCTCTTGCCTTTATTCCCCAATCAAAATTGTATTATCCTCCCTTTTTCCTTCCCTGCCAACTTATCCTTTCAAGGAGAAGGAAAATAGTTTTCAGTTGTCAGCTGCCGTGTTCTTTAAGTCCAAGCCCACGTGGTCCAAGCCTGCCCATCTGACGCTGGCTTCTCTCTTCCCCTGCTTCCACTTCCTATTCTTTTCTTTTCCCCTTTCTGTATTCTTGAAGATTTAAAGGGTAGAATAGTGTCTTGGATTCTGAAATTGCATCCTGTGGTAAGAGAAAATAATCTTTTCCACAGGATATTAAGACAAGTACTTACTTTTCTTTAAAAAGTTTACCATAAACCAAATCAAATCTTTGTAAATTTGAGAGCTGAAATAAGAAAGATGTACCAGAATTAATCAAAACACAAAGCTGATTTTTTTTCTTTTTTTTTTTTTGGACTTTCTGAATGTCAGCTTTCAAAAACTATTACTGCTAAGGGCCTGAATAAATGCTACTGATTTAAAAGAAAAAAGAAACAGCTGACACATTCATTGGGCTGCATTTGTAGTTCTACTGTGAAAAACACTTGTTGGCTTAAATGAGATCCTTGACTTTTCATAATTTTTTCTCTCAATATGTAAATATCTTCTTTTTCTGTTTAAATGGTATTGCACACTGTTTCTCAGCCCTCTCCTTCCCAAGCTTCAGAATCACCTGGAGAACCAGTAAATCCGCAGATTACTAGTCCCACAGTTTCTGATTCAGTGGGTGTGAGATGGGACCAGAGATTCCAGATTTGTTATCAGACGGAATGATACAGCTGCAAATGATAGAGATCATAAAGGAGAAGGCTAGGGATCACTTGGAATAATAGCCCCAGAGACAAGCCCTGTTAACTATTTGGTGTGCATTGTTTTAGTCTTCGATGCACTCATGAGGCAGACACTGCCAGGTACCCGCACATACTCAGGCTTACATTCAAGGCAGCATGTGCTTAACTGAGAAACCAAAGTGTGCAGGCTCTCTTGCAGCTAGGAGCCATCACGTGACACAGTGTTGGCCAATGAAAGATAAGCAGAAGTCTGCGGGCGGAGGGTCTTCTCGGAATGCTATCGTCTTCCTCGTTAAAAAACAGGCTGGGGTTGCTGGCCTGTGCTTTGCCCTTCCCCCTTCACCCTGCCTGAAGTGTGGGTGTGAATCCTGGAATGGCAGCTGTCATCTTGTGACCAGACATAGAGGACGATAGTCTGGGAAAATAAAGGGTATTTATTGAGCAGCTTGAGCAGCTGCACCAGCTCTGCCCCACCTTCCTTTTTCATGTGAGAAAAATAACCTGAGGTGTTTAAGCAACTGCAGTTTTTCTGTTACATAGTGCCAAACACAATCCTAACAGAAACAATCATATACATATATGCATATATGTATTCAGGTAGTCTCAAGGCAAATGTCATCTTATTGAGTAGTCAGAAAGGCCTCAGACTACTCAGTTTACACCAACACCCTCGAAAATATCTCTCAGTGACCTGCTCCATTTTTCTTTACAAATGTGATGTATTTGTTTCTTGTTTGTTTCTCTCCACTATAAAGTACACTCCATGAAAATAGGAACTTGAATTGGTTTGCTGCTGTATTTCTGACCCACTTAGATGCTTAAGAAATATTTGTTAAATGAATGAACAAGTGAACATAAAAGTGGGTTATACTTTCATCTAGATAGTGTTGTATAACGAATTTTTCTCCACTTAACCATATGTGACTTTCCGTGTCAATTCATACATACATTTTATATTCTTTCTTTCTTATTTTTGTTTTTTGAGACCGAGTATTGCTCTGTTACCCAGGCGGGAGTACAGTGGCATGATCTGGGCTCACTGCAACCTCTGCCTCCCAGATTCAAGCAATTCTCCTGCCTCAGCCTCCTGAATAGCCGGGATTATAGGTGCCTGGCATTACGCCCAGCTAATTTTTGTATTTTCAGTAGAGACAGGATTTCATGTTGACCAGACTGGTCTTGAACTCCAGAACTCAGGTGATCTGCCTGCCTCGCCCTCCCAAAGTGCTAGGATTACAGGCATGAGCCACCGCACCCGGCTCGGCCTCTATATTCTTTTTAATGTCTACATAGTATTTCATTGTTTGGATATACTCTAATTGTTGTTTTCCCCCCAATCCTCCATTAACAGACATTCAAGTTCACATTTTTCCTTTACATATGAAAAAACCTACAATTCCTGAGTTTTGCTCTGAGAAGGTGAAACTTGATCACTCCTGTCCCTTCTGCTCACAGACTGTCCCAGGATGATTAACAACAGGAACAAGGAAATCCACATCTGTAGTGTTTGGTCTGGCTTTGCTAGCTTGAAGAAGGAAATTTCAATAATTGAGAGTGTATTTCACCAAACTGGGTAATTTTAAAAAGCACCATGTGTGTGGCTCCTATAGTTCAGTCCAGACAAATATAGCCTCTTTTCACAGTGTAGCATAAAGAGGTCATATTTTCATAGGCTTTTTGGGAAATCCAGTCTTCTCTCTCTTAGGAGCAAAAAGACACATATCTCCCCCAAAAAGCTGATTTTCAGAGATGTTTTAGTCTCAATCCTTATAGAAAATAATTAAGAAGAATTAAAAAGAAAACAATTCTCCAACAACATGATATTACTTAAACCCAATTTCCTGTACTAAACATATCACTTAACTGCATTTGAGTTAATGGCATCCTCATAGGGTTTTCTAAGAACAACGGTTGGGTATTGCTCTATATTTGTATAAATAAAGGGATCATTTTGGTAATTTTTCCCCAAATAAAGGAAGCTGGCTACAAAAGTGCATTGATCTCTTTTTACCTCTAGAGAAATAAATTGCAAGCAATTTAAAATGAAATAAAACTTTTTCAGCTTCAAAATACTTTAAACCTCACTCCAATAAACTTATAACTAGTTTCCCTTTTTGCTTTTGCTTCTAGGAATTCGAACTAAACTTGCTTCCCACTGTTGAATAACCAGGAGGACTTTATGACACAAGATTGCATAAACTCATTAGCCCTTAACTATACATGAGGAGAAATTTAAGACATTCAAATGGGCAAAAGTCTTTACTGGATATCCTTTCAAGGGAGCCTCTGGGGATTATCTGATCCTATAGGAGCATGCAACCCTCTTGATTTTACAACTCCCTGAAAAAGTTATAGAAAACTGATAGCAATGCAAATCATTGTTGTCCATA
This sequence comes from Alouatta palliata, assembly GCA_004027835.1. NCBI lineage: Eukaryota > Metazoa > Chordata > Mammalia > Primates > Atelidae > Alouatta > Alouatta palliata. The sequence continues at coordinate 129,022 of PVKV010002492.1, forward strand.
GGAACATACATAGTTTGTCTGCAGAATGCAATTGATTATTGCTTTATGGATAAATCAGTTTTTGCAAATTCATTTCAACATTTCTTTACTGTATGCAAATTTGTAGTTCTTTGACTTCTTTGAAGCCATCATATCTCATTGATTCTCTCACTTAATTTATCTTTGACATGTGTTCATTTTATATTTTTGTGTGAATCATTATTTTGCCTTCTTTGAAAATCACTTTTTAACCTGCATCAAACTATATAACCTTTCTTTTTTTCTCTTCACCTTGATTTTATTTAAAAAATAAAATGTATTTTTTGAATTGTAAAATTAATACATATTATTTTAAAAAACTGGATAATACAAAAAAGAATATAGAATGAATTCAAATCACTGATTGTGATTTGAATCCACTATCCACATCTACACATTACTAATATTTTGAATTACCTCCCACTATTCTTTCTTTTTTAAGTTAAAAGTTAATTTTTATCAAAATAACACATCTATGTGGTTTAAAAAGTCAAATAATACTACAAGGAAATATTTATAATGCAAAAGTAGGAGTTTCCTGCCCCAGCTCCCCCCACGCCAACAGTCCCACTTTAACTCTTCAGCTGCACTCCCAGGTGTTCATGTCCATGTCTTGAAATTATATGCTCGTCTTGCTATTTTTTTAATTTCAGTTTTAGATATTAACTATTGACTTCCCATTTTGGTAAATGAGGACTGAGCTCTCTCCACTGTCTTTTGATCATTTCCCCATATTTCTCTAACTTAATTATATCTCAGTTTTTAGTTAAATCAAGTAATTCAAAAGTTAGCATTTACATTATTTTGACTATACAAATATTATTTGCTTCTGAGCATACAATGACTAAACCATGTTCCCTTTCTCATCTACCCTTTGTTTTTCCTGAAGTTAAAACCTGCTTAATTTTTTAATCAGCCTAATTTTCTGTGTCATTACCATTCTCCTTGAGTGCTCTATATCTTTGTCACATGGCTATCAATAATTTTTTTTCTTTTTTGAGACAGGGTCTCGCTCTGTCACCCTGGCTGGAATGCAGTGGCATGATCATGGCTTGCTGTAGCCTCCATCTTCTGGGCATTTCTCCCATCTTAGCCTCCTAAGTATCTGGGACTACAGGTGTATGCCACTACCCCAGCTAATTTTTAAGGTTGTTGGTTTTTTTTTTTTTTTTTTTGTAGAGATGGGGTCTCATTATATTGCCCAGACTGATCTCAAACTCCTGGGTGCAAATGATCCTCCCATCTTGTTCTCCCAAAGTGCTGGGATTACAAACATGAACCACTGTATATGGCCAATAATTTTTTATATATATTCACATGTATCTACTCCATTTTTTCCCCTGGAGGTCTGTCTCTTGGAGCTTTCTATCCTCCATTTTTGAGACTGGCTAACTGAAGCATAGCTGTTATCCTGGGACTTCCCTTTACTATTATCTAAGGAATGCCTCTCTTTTTTGTTGAGTCCTCCCTTATCTGCATTCTATGCCTTCAACTTACCTGGTTTTGTTTAAGCCAGCAGTATCTTCCTGAGAAGGAATATAAGGGGAGTCAAGCTCTAAACACCTTGTGTGTCTGAAAATGTCTTTATTCTACCCTCACAGATGATTTGTAGCTTAGTTGTTATACAATTATAGATTTGAAAATATTTCCCTAAAAAAATGTGAAGCTATTACTTCATGGATTCTAGCTTCCAATATTACTGTTGAGAAGTCTAAGGAAAAAAAGTCAGCATTTGTATGGCATTCGCTATGGGCCAGGCTCTATTTTAAGTGTTTTATATCCATTATGCCAGATAAATGGGAGGTAGTCTTATTGTTTCTATTTTAGAGATGGAGAAACAGAAGCAAGAGAGGGTCAGTAACTTACCCAAAATCACACAGCTAGTAACTGAGTTACAAGCCCAGGTAGTTGGCTCCAGAGGCCATGTTCGTAACCACTATGCTATCTTACCTGTGATGTCATTCTCTTTCCAGGTACTTTCTATGTGACTTGTGTTATCTTTCTGGGAGGATTTAGGTCTTCCATTTGTCATATTAGGTTCTTGGTGGACCTTTACTATCTAGAGGCATGTTTCCTTTCATTCTAGAAAATTTTCTTTTATTATTAACTATTATTATTTGATAATTTCCTTCTCTCTATTTCTATTTTGCAACTCCTATTACTCAGATATTGGACTTCCAGGTTGATTTTTTAAAATGTTCTTATCTCTTCTTTCCTATTTCCTGACTCTTAAACATTTTGTTTTACTTTCTGAAAGATTTTATTGTCTTTAACTTCTAATATTCTGAATGAGTTTCAATTTTTATCATATTTTTAATCATCAGGAATCCTTTCATGTTCTCCAATTGTTCTTTTATTAAATTCTGTTCTTCCTTATCTCTCTGAGAATATTAGTTAAAAATGTTTGTTGAAATGTTCTTTGATTCCTTTCATTTTCTCTTTCCTCCTGGTCCCCTTGTTTGCTCAGTCTGTGTCTTTCACCAAGTGTCTGGTTGTTCTTTCATATTTAAGAATGAGATGCTAAAAGCTCACTTGAAGTTCTGTAAACAAGGGCAAAAATTGTTGATTGGCAGGAAGAGGATAAGCAGGGTGCCAGCTTTTTGTTGGGAGAACCTTAGCTATGAGCATCACAGGATATACCCCTGGGCTGTTTGGGTCTGCAAGTGTGGATCTTCCAGTCCTCCTGTCTGTATTCATATTCCCTGTTGCTGATGTTCTAAGACCTGGGTAGCAGAAGGGGCCCAGTGCTCGTGGCTATGTGGGCTTTCATTTCATATTCCTGTCTTTAGCTTCATGCCTATCCCATACTCCAGCACTCTTATAAGGCTGGTGTCTTCTAGGTTGAGTCTCTTCTTTTAATCCCTCCAAAAGTAACTCTCCTGAGTCTTTTAGGAGGCTGCTTCAGAAACCCTGTCCTCTGGCTGTATGTGGTGCGGAGGAGGTTCAATGCTTCTGAATAAAGGCTGTGAAACCCATGTCTGTGTCTGGCTTCCTGCCTGACATCTGCTTCTGCTAGCATCTGGCATCTCCCAGTGCAAGGTCTCCAGAGCTCTGTTCAGTGAGTCGGCTTACATTTTACTGGCCCTGGGTTGTAACTTCATTCATTTTCATCTTGTCGTACAGGCTGGAGTTTAATGGTGAGATCTTGGCTCACTTCAACCTCCACCTCGTGGGTTCAAGCGATTCTCCTGCCTCAGCCTCTGAGTAGCCGGAATTACAGGTGTGCACCACCATGCCCAGCTAATTTTTGTATTTTTAGTAGAGACGGGGTTTCACCATGTTGGCCTGGCTGATCTCAAACTCCTGACCTCAGGCGATCCACTCACCTTGGTTTCCCAAAGTGCTAGAATTACAGGGGTGAACCACCGTGCCCAGCCCTTAGTGATCATTTCTTAATGCCTTTGTGGAACCAGCTCAGTGGTTGGGATACTTTTACAAGTGAGTGGGCTTTGAAGCATAAGGCTCTTCAGGGCAAGCCCCTTAGGAGCAAAGAAGCCTTTTAAAGATATAAGGCAATGCTGACCTCTTTCATGGCATGGTTCTCCCCTCTGGGAGGCAGCCCCTGCTGATGGCAGGGATAGCTCAGAAGAATTTGGTGGCCAGGAACATCCTCTGTGCTAAGCGCACCCTCTAGTCCTTTGCCATGCAGCTGTGGCGATTTGCATAGACCTGTGCTATTTATAACTCTGCATATTTGCTCAGAAAGAACCATCTCATTTTCTGTCTGCAGCTGCCCACACAGGTCTGGCTGCCACTGGGGTTTTCCAGCAGGCCACCATGCCGCCACGTCACTTCAGAGCATCTTCCGTGGGTTCTGCCTGGCTCTCCTGTCCTCATGATGTTCTGTGGTTTCACTTTGGCTCATTCATTCATCTCACAGCCATGCATTGAGCACCTATTATGGGCCAGACACTGTCCAAGGCCCTGAGAAAACTAAGGCACTTGTGCTACAAATCCCTTCCTTGAGTAGCTTGCAGGCTATGAGGAAGACTGCCATGAGGCAATTTACTCTGCAGGTTCTTGGCCTTTGGTGTTAGTTTCTAGCTTCTCTTCCTCTGTTTTCAAGGCAGATGCTTGGTGGGAACCTGCCATGCTGCAAGCTTGTTTTTGTCTTTCCATTCACTGTCAAACTCTACCACGTGACTGCGCCTACTCATTAAACGCCCTGCAGCCTGGCTTCCTGCCTTGAACACCAGTCACTCATGCTGGCTCCCCTCCATTCATCCTGATGTTTCAGTTCTCTTTGGACTGTGAAGATCTAGTGTTGGACCCAGTGGAACACCTGTGTGTCTCCGCACATGGCGTCTGTGCTGGATGGCCTCACTCTGTCAGCCTCCCCTGCTCTGCTCTCTCTGACGTGGGTTCCATCATTTCCTCTTCCCTTGGGTCCCAGGAGCCCTGACTTCATCCTGATCTTCCTTCTCTCCAATTCTCAAACCCAGCCAATTCCAGGCCATCGTGGTTCGTCCCATCTCTGGAGGACTCATTTGGCAGGCATCATGATTCACCTTGTGGTTTACCAGGGGGTGCTGTTGATTGGTAGAGTTATTTTTGTTGTCTAATAATTTGAGTTTTCATGCAGATCGTGAATGGTCCTTGTTCTCAGAGCTAATAAGCAGCCCCTTCTGGCTGAGGACTGACAATAAGTATTTTCCCTTCTCTTCAGCTAGTTAGCTAGGGCCTGGCCTGCGAGCCCATCCCTTCCTAGCTCTGCTGTGTAATGCAGGAGGCTGGCCCTTGTGGGCTGGTTCTTAGGATCCAGTGTCAGCTGGTTTCTGGCTGGGTTTGGCCAATGGAAACATCAATGGGAACTGCATGGTGAGAAGAAGAGAGAAGCCACGATGTTTCTCTCTGCCCTTCCCTGTCTTAAATGGCACCTGTGGCACCAGCCCTTACTGATCAGGGCCCTGTGTTTCCAGCTTCTACAGGGTGACCTGGCTTCTGGCTTCTGGTAACACCACCTTCTTCTTCTCCTTTGACTCGCCACTTTAGGGGCGATATAGCTTCCTGTCCCTGCTCATCTCTGGATTGTGTCACCGTCTCCTAGTAACTGCTCAGCTTTGTTGTCTCCTGAGAAACCAAAATACTCAGAGTGGTTTTGGTTCCCTGGCTGAATCATGGCAGACATGGTTATTTCTGCCTTCTTTCCTTCCCTCCCTCCCTCCTTCCCTTGTTCCTCCTTTTTTCTTTCCTTTCTTCCAATTAGTTATCTATTGCTGCATAACAAATTACTCTAAAACCTAGATAATAAGCATTTATGAGATCACAGGTCCTGTAGGTAAGGAATCTGGGCATGGCTTAGCTGGGCACCTCAAGCTCAAGTTGTCTCATGCAGTCAAGTTGTTGGTAAGGGTTTTGGTCTTATCTGAAAGCATGACTTGTGAGGGGGCTTCACCCCCACGATCACTTGCTTGGTGGTCCTTGGCCCCTTGCTATGTGGTCTCTCCGCAGGACCGCCTTGTGATGTGGCAGCTAGCTTCCACCAACGCAAGAAATTATAGAGACGGAGAAGGGGAGAGAAAGCCCGACACAGAAACGACTGTCTTTTTATAGCCTAATCTTGGAAGTGGCATCCCATCTCTTTTTCTGTATCCTGTTTGCTAGAAGTGAGTTAATAATAAGACCAGCCCATACTCAAGAAGAGACTACATGAGGGTATGAATACCAGGAGGTGTTGATCATTGCAGATCGTCTTAGAGACTTCTTGTTTTTCTTTCCTCCTTCTCAACCTCCCTTCATCCTTTCCTTTCTTCTTCCTTCCTCTCTTTCCTTCTTCCTTCCTTCAATCCCTCTCTCTCCTCCCTCTTTGTCTCCCTCCCACTCTTCCTTCATTCTTCTCTCCTTTCTCCATCCTTCCTAGCCTCCTTCCTTCTTTCCGTCCCTCCCCCTTCCCTCCTTTCTTTCTGCTTTTTTCCCTTTTTCCTTCCTTCCTTTCTTCCTCTTGCCTCTTGCCTCCTTCTTTCCTTCCCTTCTTGCTTCCTTATCTCTTTACCTCCCTCCCTTCCTCCTTTCTTAACTCCTTCCTTCCTTCCTTCTTTCCAGAAGTGGTAGAAATCGTAAGGAGATTGTTTTGGGATCTTGTGCCCCACACTGTCTTTCCAAAGCCAACTCCTCCCTTTTGAAGCCTGCATACTTCTTTGTCTTCCCCAACACCATCAGCAAGATATAAATGAAATGGATGTCTGTGGGCTGGTTGGGGAATACCATTTGTAATACTGCATATATGAGAACTTGTATTTGACACTCTATATTCCAAATATATAAGTGAATTTTTTTGACACAACCTATTTGTAAATTGCCAATTCGCTGGAATAACAACAATCACAAGTTTGTTTTTGAGAGACCATTTGACTATTAAAATTGGAGAGATTGTTGCGCTCTTCCTGATTGGTTTAATTTCACCTGGGACTGATATTAAAGGAAGTACATTGTTCGCATTTCGGATACAGGTTCTTCAGTGCACCTATCTGTTAGGGATGAACTGAAGCATGGAAGTAAAAATAAGGGCAATATTATTTCTTCAAAGGTACTCATCCCTTTGGAAATAGTGCTTAATTCTTTTTCTTTAAATGTCACAGAAGTACTGATGTCATCAGTAGGAAATCTAGTTTATGGACCTTCCCCCACAATGACAACAGTCACTCCTGAGAAATGACACCTCCTTGCTAATACTGAGTTGTGGGGTGCTACATTGAGTCACTCGAAGAGGAGCTGAGAAATGAAACAAAGATTACATAGACTAGCCATCTACCCAGCTGTAAGATTTGGTATTCTATTTTCTACTGAGGATTGATTATTCTCCATTTCATGGCAATTTCTGTGTCAGTCTTTGAAAAGAAGTAAAACAATATAATAAGAGAGAAACGATAACTTGTAATTGTTGATTCCTTCACAGACATTGGAATGGATTACAGGCTGACATATTTGCCATAAATACAGATATGGATGCCTGCCATTGCGAGAGTCACCCACGTATCTGCCAAAACAAACATAGTTAGGCACAATTTAAGATATCTGCCTTCAGAAAGCACAGAACTAAACCAGTTTTTAAAATTGATTTTTAAAGGTTATAATCAAACCTTCTGATCTGTTCTCCCTATTTCCCAAAAAAGCTGTTCTAGGAGTCAGGACATTCACTGTGCTTTGCTGAAGTAGGGTGGACCTAGGGGAGGGAGGCAGTGCTGCCTAGGGGTTTCTGGAAAGGAATTGCATAGCCTGGAAAGTGAGCCAGAAACCCACACTCCAAGGCAATTTCATAACGATCACAGCCGGAATTTCTGTGGCAATTTTGCATATATGACTTTCATATCTAATTTTCAGTGCTTTTGCACATGTGGTCCATATGTTTATCCCAAAGCATTTCTTGCCTCCAGCCGGAATATGCTCGGAAATGACCTATGACATTTTCACATTCACAAACTAAAAGTACCAATATTATCCCTCAATGTATCCACAAATGTTGTCTCTTTCCTTAGTGTCATTTTCTGTTTGGTTGCCATTTCACAGGAATGGGTTGAAAGATGCCCCCAACATGATCTTCATGAATCCCAGTAAAGCAAAGAGAGCCAATGTAAAGACAGAGGCCTATTGTTGTAAAAGGTCACAGCTGCTTTCATCAGCTGACATGTGAACTGCTGAAAAGGTACCGTATCAATGAAAAGAACAACATGACAGCAAAATCAGGCACACTACATCATCAGTTCCATATCCTGTGCAGGTTTGCAACCCGCCTTGCTGCTGGTGAGGCAGATAGAGAGGCAGACAGAGAGAGAGAGAGAGAGAGAGAGAGAGAGAAAGAGAGAGAGAGAGAGAGACAGAGAGAGACACAGAGAGAGACAGAGAGAGAGACAGAGACAGAGAGAGTATTTGCTTTGGCTGGAGGGGACTTTTTTTCTACAGGATAAAAATAGGTGGAACAGGAAGGCACTCATGCTTTTATTGAAAGAAAGTATGCTGGTTGCTGAGATTTAGGGCTACATTTTTAAAGACAAACTTCTCTTACTGGAATCATTACTCTTACAGGGGTGGTGAGGTCAGAGTCAACTGTAGTTTCCATGGGTGCAGGCTTGATGGGGAGCCATCCACAAATGATGGGCTGTGAGGTGGCTGAGCTTTGCAGAGGACATCCTAGCCTCACACTGATGCTGCTTGGCTTTTTCTGTCAGATGCATCCCACTTCTTATCCATACCTCGATGGAGTTCCCTCATGTGTAACTGAGAGGCCCCTTTGGATACAAGAGCTGCTCACGTGCTCTTCTTTGACCATGCAGGCTTAACTAAAGATCTTTGGAAGGACTGGTTGCTCATTAAAAACATAAGTAAAGAGAAGTTTACATGAGCCAGCACATTAGAGCCAAATTACAGATGTAATTTAAAACAAACATACATATCTGCACACATACACACATATACATATACACATGTACGTATATATGGACTTAACTCTCTAGACACTGGAGTTCGAAACTGAAAATGGTATGTATACAGGGATTTGAGGAATGACATTCTATTTAATTCTAATTTGAGTGACTTTAACTTTCTACCATTAAAAAAAAAAACCTACATGTTTTTGTGACAGCATGTACTGTTCACAGTACTGGCACAGCATTTTGCAAGAAGAGTGTTTATTATTAATAATTAGCTAAGTTAGATGATTTTGCTACCAAAGTTTTGGTCTTGGCTCTGCCATTGGGCAGTAACTCTGTGACCTTGGCCAGATCACTTAACCTTCTTGGCTTTGGTTTCCGGCTCTATCTATAACACATGAGGATTAAAATGGATCACTGAGTCTCAAACTGCAGGCCTCAATCCACTAGTGAATCATGAAACCAATTAGTGAGTTGTGATCAGCATTAAAAATTAAAAAGACGCCGGGCGTGGTGACTCACACCTGTAATCCCAGCACTTTGGGAGGTTGAGGAAGTGAATCACAAGGTCAGGAGATCAAGACCATCCTGGCCAATACGGTGAAAACTGTCTTAACTAAAAATACAAAAATTAGCTAGGTGTGGCAGTGCAGACCTGTAGTTTCAGCTACTCAGGAGGCTGAGGCAGGAGAATTGCTTGAACCTGGGAGGCAGAGGCTGCAGTGAGCCAAAATTGTGTCATTGTACTCTAGTCTGGGTGACAGAGTGAGACTCCATCTCAAATAAATAAATACATAAACAAAAATGAAAAAATAAAAGAATAATGTTAGAACGCATGACATGTCATATTACATATTATTGTTGCCAAAAGTTGTCATTTCAGTTAAATCTCTGTTTACATGGTTATGTATATATAGGTTGCAGTGTGAAACTTTTTTTTAACATGGGGTATGATAAAAGAGTTTGAAAACACTGAAATAGATGATCTCTGGGGTTCCTTCAGGCTGAAAAATCCAATACTTCTGAAACGGGCACTCCTAGCCATACTCATTGGTAACTGTCATCAAAGTGCTCAGAGCATGGTTGAGAAAGCAGGAGTGGAGGAGTGTGTGTAGCCTCAGCCTCATGGCGGGGCACCATTAGCCTACTGAGAAGAACGCTTGAGAGAGGGAGTATGCACTCCAATGCCAGGGAGATAAACCCCGGGCTCCAGTTTATCCACTAGGATATTGCTGAGATTCCAGTGTCAGCTACCTCTTAGCTCTTTCCATGCCTCTTTTCCCTCCATCTCCCTTCAATTCTCCCTCCTATCCAAAAGAGTATGCAGAAGGGAGACACGATTAAGGTTACTGTTGCAGTGATCTCAGCACAAGAAAGAAGCACCACTGCATTTTTCCTCTTGTTCTCACTGAAAACCCAGAATACAAGACCATCTCTAAAATCTGTCAGAGATCATTGAATGGCTGACAACCTGCAAAGTGTGCGTTTGAAGATCATGTGACTTGTCCCCAAAAAAATCTTCTTTGCTCAAAATGTTGACTTGGTTCCATTTATTCTGAAAGAGATTTGGTCTTGACAGGACAACTCTCATTATTGCTAACAGAAAACATCTCACAATTGAACTAAACAGCAAAATAATTTGTGGATGGCAAATCCCTCTCTTGTTTCATGATGGAGGACTGGGTCTGGGAGGAAGGAAGAAGATGAGTGTCCTCCCCTACCCTAATTTTCTACCTAAACTTCATAAAAATAGGTAGTTGGTGTTATGCCATCTTTCTCTGACTCACTCATGGGAAGGGGTGTCTTTTTACACAAACGTGCCATACGGACTAGCAGTGGTTCTGGGTATAAATTATTGACTGCAAAACTCTGTGATAGATGTCAGAGGGAGGTATGTTGAAAGCATAAAGGAAAAAGCAACTGAATAGTGCCTGGTAAGTCAAAAGAAAGTTTGAATTCCAGGCAGAAGAAGCAGAACACTGGAACATCTGGGGTTCTGTATCATGCAAAAGCCTTTTTCTCCACTGATTGGAGAGCCGATGTCATGGAGAGTTGCAATCAAAACCTGTCAGTGAGCAGAAAGCATGAGCCACTGTGCCTAACCCACCTGTACATTTTTAACAGAGTATTAGTAAACTGCACTATAGATTTCATTAAAATTATACATTTCATCTATAAGATCAGCATCTACAGGGTAAAACGAGTATTGATTATTAAGTTTAAAGGTTAGTAGCTATAGTTTTTTCTGAATACGTTGTTAGATTATTAAGCCCGAAGATCAGTACCAACTTCAATAATACAACTCATATTTAATAGGCAAAATTGAATCCAGAGCAGAACTATCCCTACTATCATTTGGCAAACTTCAACTGAGTTGCATTGAGAATGCATTCATCAGCTTTTGATTTAACAAGAGATTCCTTGATCCTGAGTAAATCCAATACTTTACTGTGACATTCACAATAGATGAAGAAATAAAATTATAAAAAGCAAATCTTATTGGAAGATTAAATGAGTTGATAAGCCATTCTCTTCCCTTTTCTTCTTCTTTCATTATTTCAGTGGAACACTTTCTGTGTTCAGATTTTAGAAAGTACATATGATTGTGTAATCTATATTTAAAAGGACATTGCTTAAAAAGGCATATGTATTTCTGATACAGATTTTTGGTGAAGGTGACTTTTCTCCAAAAAGATAATCAAATTAAGAGGTAGATAAAGTTGGCAGTGGTTGAGGAATATAAAGAAAGGAAAACATTGAGTTTGATGATATGACTCAATATTTTATATGCTTTAAATAAGAAGGTTTCACACAGTTGCCTAACAGACTGTTTCTTTACAAAATAAAAATCCCCACAATGAATGTCAGGCTACAGCAGACATCAGAAAGCAAAAGTAGGCTTTTCCTACTATACTAGAGGGCGGCATTAGAATGTCATTGACTGTGTTAACACCCCTTGGGTAATTCCATAACCCTTTACAGAGCAATTATTGGTTACATGACAAAGGCTTAGGCAAGCTATTTGATGCATGTCTGGTCTTTACTCCCTTTGTTTACATCGTTCACTCTAAGCACATATATCCATTCAACAACTATTTATAGAATGCCTACAATGTGTGTGTGCTGCTGTCTGGGGACAACGCGGATGAAAGACAAAGTTCCTGCCCTCAGTAAGCTTACAGTCTTGGGAAGAAAAAAACATTGAGTAAACATATACTATGTTAGATGGGAAGAAGTCGGGTGAGGGGGACTGGGGAGCTCTGAGCACTAGGATAGATATGTCATTCCATATAGTTCCAGACACTGTTCCAAAAATGGTCGCTATATCATTATGTTACTGCTAAAGATAAACAAAAAGCTTTGTTGCTAATTAAGAGAAACAAGAGGGTGGGTGGGGAAGCTATGAAAGCCAAGAAAATAGGCACTTGTCCGTACCTCTTAGCCCAATGGAAACTGGAGATGGAAAGAAGGCACCAAGCAGGAAATAAAGAGAGTGAGCTGAAAACCAGGGATGAGCATTCTAAGAGCTTAGAATCTGGCCCTTCCTTTCAGAGAACCGCGCAATGGCTTCCCTACAGAGTTCATGGGGTTTCAATGTGTCCAGGCAAGAGGGGCTACAGGAGACACAGGCTCTGCCTCATATTAGGGCAGGAGGAACAAAAAGGAGGTAATGGAGTGAGATCAATTAAGTAACTGGGATGCTAGGCAGAGGTCTGTTTTGTAGGATTGCCAGCAACTGGAGGGAGGGCCCTGCAGACACCCCTGCTTTGAGAGTTGATCTTCCAAACCTCTCTTCCCTTGTAAAGAAAAATCTGAGATCAGAACAGAACCTGGAGTAAAGACGAACAATTCTGAGGAATGTACTGTCATTTCCACAGGACCTCAAATCGAGAGCTTTTTAGAGAGCTTGAGGATGCTTGTGCATGTGGTTGTGTGGTTTGGTGGAGGCAAGTGGTAGTGGTAGACTTCTCTTCAAAAGGTACCGTCAAGAGGGCTTGTATTTTTTTTTTTTTTTTTTTTTTTTTGCGACAGAGTCTTGCTCTGTTGCCCAGTCTGGCACATAGTGGCATGATCTCGGCTCACTGCAGCCTCCACCTCTCAGGTTCAAGCAATTCTCCTGCCTCAGGTTCCCAAGCAGCTAGGATTACAAGCACACACTATCACTCCAGGCTAACTTTTTATATTTTCAATAGAGACCAGGTTTCACCATGTTGGGCAGGCTGTTTTCGAACTCCTGACCTCAGGTGATCCGCCTACCTCGGCCTTCCAAAGTTCTGGGATTACAAGCATGAGCCACTGTGCCTAACCCACCTGTACATTTTTAACAGAGTATTAGTAAACTGCACTATAGATTTCATCTATAAGATCAGCATCTACAGGGTAAAACGAGTATTGATTATTAAGTTTAAAGGTTAGTAGCTATAGTTTTTTCTGAATACGTTGTTAGAAAAATTAAACAGCTTGGAATTTTAACAGAATTCCCCAATTATTTGTAAATTAAGATACACGTAATGCCACTTGATGAATATTTTTTTCATTTCGGTGGAAAGTTTTGCACTTAATTTATTTTGCCTTCAGACTTTGAAGCAAGCACCTTTTGTGTGCAAATTGAAAGCCATTTGATTTACATCTCCAATCAAGCTCCTTGACTTCCTCTAGCTTGGAAACAATGATCTCTTTTGAATATTTAGTTTAGAGCACTCTATTTGGAAAAGAATCTTTAGGAAAATCTTTCCCATTAGTAGGTCTGTTTCAGGAAGAGTCCACAAACAAATATGTCTAAGCTGCTTTCAGGAACAAACTGTCTTTTACAATCTCCTGTTCAATTTAACTAAACAAACACACTGACTAAAGACAGGCTCACTGGGCAGGATTTTGAGTTAGGCTTCAGTCTACTTTAGATTCTCATTCTTCTTGAGCTGTGATTCTTTTTTTTTTTTTTTGAGACGGAGTTTCGCTCTTGTTACCTAGGCTGGAGTGCAATGGCGCGATCTCGGCTCACCGCAACCTCCGCCTCCTGGGTTCAAGCAATTCTCCTGCCTCAGCCTCCTGAGTAGCTGGGATTACAGGCGCACGCCACCATGCCCAGCTAATTTTTGTATTTTTAGTAGAGACGAGGTTTCACCACGTTGACCAGGATGGTCTCGATCTCTTGACTTCGTGATCCACCCGCCTCGGCCTCCCAAAGTGCTGGGATTACAGGCGTGAGCCACCGCGCCCGGCCGAGCTGTGATTCTTACATACATGTAGGCTCCTCTCTGGAAGCTCGAGGGTGGCTGGTCAGCATGCCACATACTTGACTTATGCTGTCTGGGGCAGTAGTTCCCTTTTTTTGGCTAACCTGCACAGATGATGGCCTCCCTTGGGGCATCAGCTTTGACTCTTGACCTTCTGTGGAACTGTGACATAGTAAAAGCCCCATAAAACTGCATACCTCAACCGTACCTCGACTTTCTGTTGAAACTGCTCTCTGTAACACTGATGTGACAGGCAAGCAGTCCAAACCCATGCCATCTTGGCCCCTGCAACTTGTAATAAGTAACTAAGGTCTGTAACTTCCACCCTACCTAGGCAATATGTAAACTAATGTTTATTTTGACTTCTATGAACCACTTAAGTAACAATCAGAATGTCCAAAGCCCCTCGCCCCCACCCCTGCCCAGGAGGTGGTTTACAGGCATAAAAGGTCTTGACACCCTTCCTTCGGGGCCATGGGTTAGACAGACACAAGTCCTCTGTGGCTACGGGCACTTTTGTCTCAGTGGTAATTCTATACTCGCTCGCTTACAACAGAACCAGCTATGAGCTCAGTGAGAGGGTTTATGTGGGCCTGGGGAGATGTGGACAGGTCTCTTGCCTTAGGAGTGACATTAACATCAGCTTGTCTTCTTCCTTAGATGGTTGACATCATCTCTAATGTGACACTTACCCAATTTTTTAAATTTCCCAACTTCATGGAGAAAGTGGCTAAACAATAACCTTTCTTTCCCACTGAGAAATAATCCTTTATGAAACACTATTCTAATGTCACCTACTGGATAAAGTTTATCCAATTTTCTTGTTTCTCTTTCTCTTCCTTCATATTTGATCTACTATGCTGGGCTTTACCTCAAGCTTATAAATCTTATTTGAATGGGACATGAGCTTCTGATCTGATATCAAGATCAGATTGCATGGATAACTGTCTTTGTAGAAATTACCTATAAATAGGCCTTTTATCTCTCTTTTCATATATATATGAATATATATATATATAGTCATTCTAGTTTGAATATGTACATTAGGTTTGTAACCAAAAACTAGTTCTTTATAAAGTTTCTAATTTCTACTTTAAAGCCTTTGACAGGAATGTACTTGTATTTTAACATCAGTCTCTCTCTGTAGCAGGATTGTAATGCAATTCTTAAAAGAGGTTCAACTCATAATAGATAGCCATTTTTGTAGGTCAAAAAGGGTCGAATATTGGCAATTTAATATGGTTCAACCTGGTATAATGTCCATCATTCAGCAAAGACTTGAGTGCCTTAGGCCAACTGTCCTGGGAGGTTCAAAAATGAGAATGACATAGCTCCTCCTTGGAGTTTCTAGTCTATACACCACAACTAGAGTACTAAGGAGAAAGTGATTTTCTTTTAAGAAAGGAAGAGTAGAGCAGCTTTCTGGTTTGCAGGAGGACACCATGCTTTTCAGTGGCAGTTCCTTACATCATTGCTGTGCCTCAAAGTCCACAGAATCCCATTCCAAAGCCCTGTCCCCGAGAACCATAGGTTCCCTAAAGTCTCCTGAGCCAGGGTCAGATTCTTTAGTTGGGCATTTAAGTACCTATCTGAAATTATTTTTTTCCCTGATGTCTATACGACTGCTTTCACATTGATTTCTGCTATGCCCTCCTCCTGGAATGTTCTTCCCTCCTGTTCAAAGGCAGTAGAGTGTCGTAGTTAAGAGCATGGCCACTGGACAGCTATTGTCTGGGTTTAAATCCTAGCTGTGTCAGTCCTGGCAAGTTTGATCACTAAGTGCCTCGACTTAACTGTGAAAGAGAAACAATATTAGTGTGACCTCAGAAGACTGTGTATATTAAATAATTTATTACATGTAAGCACCAGAACAGAGTCTGGTACAGCTAAGCACCCAGTAAATGTTGTCTGTTATTACAATTCTGCATTTCCAAGTCTCACTCATCTTTCAAGCCTCCAGGCAAGAACCACGTTCTCCCTAAGGACTCCTCCAGAGTCTTTGCTTTCCCTGGTTTCACACAGCACATTTGTAATTGTTGTATGACACTTTTTATGTTGTTTTTAAGCATCTATGTCTCATCTCCTCTACTAACCTGTAAATGTTTGAAGCTAGGAGCCTTCAGTGCAATACTGCCATGCAATTCTGACACCACTTTCCCAGAGCAGGTGCAGGCTCCACAGGTTAAGGGCACACACAGTCTTCAACAGAACTGCCCTTACTTCACATTCAGACACAAGCTGCACTGTGGGAAGTGCCTAGGTCACTTGCACTTCTGACCAACTGGCTACAAACTCAGGGATTGCTGTGACCCCATCAAGTTTGATAACACTCACAGAATTCAGGGAAGGGCTATACTTATAATTACAGTTTTATTATCAAACATACAAATCAGTTTGAGCTAAATGAAGAGATGCAGAGGGCAAGGGTCTCAAATGTAGAGCTGCTGTGTCCTCTCAGTGTGGACTCAGAATGTGAGTTTTCTGGGTACGATGATATGTTCAGGAAGCTTACCTGAGCTTTGTGTCCAGAATTTTCATTGGTGTTTTGTTATGTAGGCATCATTGAGTGAATCATTAGTCAAATGATTGAATTCAATCTCCAGCCCCCTCCCTTCCCTGGATATCTCCTGGCTTAAAGCCTCATCACATAGTTGGTCTTTCCATCATGACTAGCCCCATCCTAGGTCATCTCATTATCATAACTCAAGTGGTTCTTGGGATTTACCATGAATAACCAAGGCACTCCTTTCTCTGAGAAAATTCTAAGGATTAGAAGCTCCCAGGAGCCCAGGAAAAAGACCAGACAAATTCGTTATTACCGAATAGGAGGATGGATGCAATGGCTTATGCCTGTAATCCCAGTATTTTGGGAGGCTGAAGCGGGTGGATCACTTGAGGTCAGGATCAAGACCAGACTGGCCACCACGACGAAACCCTGTCTCTACTAAAAATACAAAAATTAACTGGGCATGGTGGCATGTGCCTGTAATTCCAGCTACTAGGGAGGCTGAGGCAGGAGAATCACTTGAACCTAGGAGGTGGAGGTTGCAGTGAGCTGAGATTATGCCACTGTACTCCAGCCTGGGCAACAGAGCAAGACTTTATCCCAAAAAAAAGAATAGAAGCTATATCTGATTCATTTTTTAATTCTATCCAGGGCTTAGTACAATGCTTTGTACACTCAAATTTATTAAAACAATGGGCAAAGGTGGGCTTGAGAAAAATAATGCTAGCAATTTATGTAGGATGGATCATAGAGACCAGCTAAGACCACTGTAATAGACTGATATTATTTCATGGACTTTCTCAATATTCCACTGATGATGAGATTGAGGAATTACAAACTTTTAAAAAGTTAAATTGTACTATTGCTCCCCTTCCTCCCAACTATAAAGCCCTGCAGTAATTTTCCATATGTTAAATTTATCCAAAAAATTTTTTTACTGGGAAGTTAAAGGGAGTCTCAGCTGTAAAGAACTTTGGTCTTCTCATTTATTTAATTAATTAGAATAAACAGCATGTAATAATGTTGCAAAGAGAGGCCTCCTACTCAATACTGCCATTCCTAATACCCTATCAGGAGCTTTGAGAATGCTTGTCATTGAAGATCCATTCACTTCAAATGCTGTCAATTGAAGATCATTGAAGATCATGATATTGAGGATTTGTTTCAAAATAATCCTGGGAAGCATGGGGTAAGTACAAATGAATCACAAATGGTCATGAACTGATAATTATTGAAACTGGTGGTGGGTGATAGATTTCTTTATACTTTTCCTATAATGTGATAGATTTCTTTATACTTTTCCTATAATTTTTATAACTATTTTTGTGGGATATATTTACACTATATTCTTTTTCCTTTGGTATATTTGTGGCAATTTTTCATGACAAAAAGTTTTTTTAAAAAAGTCTATGTCTACAAAGCTGAAGACCCAACTCAAAGTGTAAAGAATTGAGGCCATTCCACCTTAGGTGGTGCGGCTTAAAAAATGGTATTCCAGGCCGGGTGTGGTGGCTCACACTTGTAATCCCAGCACTTTGGGAGGCCGAGGCAGGCAGATTAAGAAGTCAGGAGTTCGAGACCAGCCTGGCCAACATGGTGAAACCACATCTCTACTAAAAATACAAAAAAAAAAAAAAAAAAAAATTAGCTGGACAAGGTGGCGGGTGTCTGTGATCCCAGCTACTTGGGAGGCTGAGGCAGGAGAATCACTGAAACCCAAAAGGCAGAGGTTGCAGTGAGCTGATATCACGCCACTGCACTCCAGCCTGGGTGACAAGAGTGAAACTCCCTCTCAAAAAAAAAAAAAAAGGTAGTCCACCCAACTGATGTGTGTCTGTAGCATCCAACATCCAAAATTGGATGTAGTAAGTGACAATGTTCCGATGCCAGATATCACTGCTTATATCCACTTCATTTGGTGAACCCTATGTAAGCCAATCCTTTCAGTGGAAACACTGATATTTAAAGTACCTGTGAGTTCTGATAATTACTTTCAAATGCTTCATATAAAGTCAAGGAAATAGAAAACCTCATCAAACAAACTGGCTCATTCTTTGGCGAAGACTATGGAATCAAAGATTGAATCAAAGTCAAAAATAACACTAATGCCAGATTGTTATAGGACTGTGAGACCAAGCTACTCTAGGTGATGTCTTGGCCAGACGGACAAACTTTATGAAACAACAGAAGACAAATCAGGAGCACATGGAATGTGATTTTTCAGCATTAAAATAAAAATGTAATGAATCGGAGTAGAAACACATTCTCATGGGCTAAGCGGATATTTATGAACTGTATAGCTCAGCCCTAGCTGCAGAAGCTGCCCAAATGGCTAGCTGCAGGCAAGATGAAGGAAGCGCTCTGGGGGCACACAGAAGGCAAGCTGCAAGAGACCTGGAGATACTGCTCATGCTGGTATAGTACCCCCCGACTCTGGGAGTGTGGTGTGGATCTCAGAGAAAATGAGGCTCACTTGGAGCATAAACTGAAAACATTTCTTGCACAAGCCCAGATGTAGGTGGCTGTTATGAAGTCTGTTTAACTAGAGGGATTACAAACCGCAAATTGCCAATAAAGAGTTGGCTTTTCTGAGTTTGAAGGGAATCTTAGTGTTAGCATCAACTCTGAGAAGTAAAGCATCTTAGAGTACAGAATCCCCTAAACACAATTCTTCAAAAAAAAAATGTTTAAATCTAATATTTGGTACATAAAAACATATATCTCTCACATACATGCAAATTACGAAACAAAACACAATGCTTAGTAACCTAAGTGTTATGTCTAATTTAAGAACTGGAACATTACCAATTGCATCCACCTTTGGGCTGCCTTCTCACCCTCCTTCCCTCCACTTCCTACCAGTAACCACTATCTTGAAATTTCTATTTGTCATTTCCTTGCTTTTTTATTGCTTTATGGATTTCTTAGAAACATATTGTTTTGCTGTGTTTGAGCTCTATACAAATGGCATCGTTATATCTGTAGTCTCCTGGGACTTGCTTTTTTCCATCTTATTATTTTTTGCTCAACATTATGTTTCCAAGCTTCATCCATAGCGTTGTGAGGAGCTGTAGTTCATTCATTTTCATTGCTGTATAATAACCCGTTGTGTGAATAGACCCCAAATGCCAATGATTTACATCATCTCCATCTGTTGATCTTGTCAGGCTTGTGAAGTTTTGCCAACCTAGTGGTATAAAATGATAGCTCACTGAAGTCTTAAATTGCATTTCCTTGTTTCTAATGAGGCTTAACATCTTTACCTATGCTTATTTGCCATTTGCTTTTCTTTTTCTGTGCAATGCTTGTTTATCCTTTTTCCCCTTGTTTTTCTGTAGGGCTGTCTTTTATTTCTTTTTTTCTTACTGATTTTGTGGAGTTCTTTTTTTTTTTTTTTTTTTTTTTTTTTTTTTTTTTTTTTTTTTTTTTTTTTTTTTTTTTTTTTTTTTTTTTTTTTTTTTTTTTTTTTTTTTTAAGTGAGAGCAAGTTTATTAAGAAAGTAAAGGAATAAAAAAATGGCTACTCCATAGGCAAAGCAGCCAGGGTTCTTTATGTACTAAGCAGCATGGGTTTTTAAAAACCATTTATCAATGTGTTGACCTTTAATAAGTTAGGCATAGAGCACTTAGAACTGGAAGGACTATTTGAAATACATAGTTCATCTTTCATGTTACTGAAGAGGAAAACTGAAGTGCACAGAGGTAAAGTAACTCGCCCAGTACCACAATTTGTGTTTGCAGCATTGCTGAGGTGAGCACCTGGGCCTTCTAACCCCAGATTAAATTATTCTCCTACATGACAACCTCCTTTAATGGTTTTTCTCATTTATATTTAAAAATTTTAAAGTACCCAAGTAATAATACATGTTCATGGTAGAAAAAGAAAAAAAATAGCAAAATTAGGAAAATAAAAATCAGTTTTAATCCCACCTTGCAGATGCAACTACTCTCTGTTGTGTATTTCCTTTCTAGATGATAACTATAACAGATCATTCTTATGAAATGCTTACTCTGTGCTAGTTATTAAGGAGTGCTTCTTACAAAATGCCATTTTGTAAACACTCTTCATGTGTGGACTCTTTAATCTTCTGCACAACCCTATGATGTAGATGATCACCATCAGTGATAGGCAGTGTGGCAGGCAGAATGATAGCCTCCCCAAAATGTCCACATTCTGATCCCAGGAACCTGGGAATGTTTTATGTTACATGGCAAAGAAGAATTAAGATAGCAGACAAAATTAAGGTTGGTAATTGGCTGATCCTGAAATAGCAAGAATATCCTAGATTACCCAGGTAGACCCAATGCAATCAGAAGGGAAGAGGGAGGCAGAAGAGGAGGCATGAGCGTGATGCGATGTGAGAATGATTCAACCAGCCTTTGCTGGTTTTGAAGATGGAGGAGGGGGCCAGAGCTAAGGAATGCAGGAAACCTTTAGAAACTGAAAAAGCAAAAAAAAAAAAAAAAAAAAAAAATGGATTTCTCCTCTTGGGACTCCAGAAAGGAATGCACCCCTGCTGACACCTTGCCTTTAGCCCATCATAGTAGACAGAATAATGGCCCCAAAATATCCACATTCCAATCCCTGTAATGTGTGACTTTGTTAACCTTACCTGTCAAAAGGAAGTTTACAGATGTGATTAACACTCTTAACAAGGGGAGATTATTCAGGATTATCTAGGTGGGCCCAGTGTAGTCACAAGGATCTTTAAAAGGAGGAGGCAGGAGGATGAGAGTCAGAAAGAAGATGTAATGACAAAAGCAGGGGATGGAGTGATGTGCTTTTAAGGCAGAGGAACGAGCCACAAGCCAAGGAATGCAGGTGGCCTCTAGAAAAAGTAAGGAAACAGAATCTCCCCTTGAGTCTCCCAGAGTATGGCCCTGTTGACACCTTGATTTTGGCCCAGCAAAACTTATTTTGGACTGACCACCAAAACCGTAAGATAATAAATGTGTTGTTTTAAGGCACTAAGTTTGTGGGAATTTCTTACAGCAGCAAAAGGAAACTAATACACGTAGTTTACAACTGGCCAAAGCCACACAGCTGGCTAGTGGCAGAGACAGGATGTGACTTCAAGCCATTTGGCTTCAGAGCCCATATCTGTTACCATTATGACATATACATACATGGACATGTAGAGATTTAAATAGTACATACACTTCAATGAATATAAACCTTCCATATTATTTTGATAGTCATTCAGCACCACCATATTAAATAGCTGTATTCCATTCAATAAATATACCACTCCCCATATTTTATATACTAAATCCCTTGTTATTTAATACATAGGTTGTTTCTAATGTTTCAATATTATACTACTTGCAGTGATAAACATCTTTCTAGGAATATTATTTCTTTAGGAAAAACTCTTAAAATTAGAAATGCTGGCCGGGCGCAGTGGCTAATGCCTGTAATCCCTGCACTTTGGGAGGCCGAGGCAGGTGGATCACAAGGTCAAGAGATCAAGACCATCCCGGCCAACATGGTGAAACCCCGTCTCTACTAAAAAATACAAAAAATTAGCTGGGTGTGGTGGCGCGTGCCTGTAGTTCCAGCTACTTGGGAGGCTGAGGCAGGAGAAATGCTTGAACCTGGGAGGCGGAGGTTGCAGTGAGCTGAGATCGCACCACTGCACTCCAGCCTGTCGCCTGGTGACAGTGAGACGCTGTCTCAAAAAAAAAAAAAAAATTAGAAATGCTAGGCCAAGTTGCCCCTAAAAACGATGGCATTGGAATATAATTTAAAATAAAACAAAACATGCAACGGGAGTCGGAGCATCTCTGCTTCTTTTTCTGCAACACCTTTGGTATTAAGCGATTTTTCTTATCCATGGTACACACTCAATTTTATTTTTGTTTTTGAAGGTTTTAGCTATAACACTATTTCTTCTGTAGACTCATAGGTGTTAGAGCAAGAGGGTATTTAGAGGTCATTTAGTCTAATCCTTTAAATTATACATAAATTCCCTGAGGCCCAGAGAGGTGAACTGACTCATTAAAAGCTCTCTTTGTAGGGGTGCTTGGTGAGAATGCACCCTCCTGACTCCAAGGCCAGCTATCTTTCCACATCTGCTGCAAATGTCATGAGACTAGCTCCCAAGTTGGGACCATTATTAATTTTTCCCTTCACGTCATGTGAAAAATCTCTTGTCCTTTTAATCAGAAGCTTATTTTAGGGGCTGCAGAATAACGAGCACCCATATATCCAGTATTAAAAGATAAACCCTGGCCTTTTCCTGGAATAAGCCTATTTTCATTTTCTCATTGTGAAATTTGGTAGGATTGATGGCAGACAATAACTCCCCACCTCCTCTAATATTTTATTGTTAAGATCCGTTCTTAGAACGGATAACTGGAGGTTTTCCATCATCACCTCATTGCCTTTTTTCTAACTTGGTTCGTCTGTTACCCAACAGTAGTAAAGTTACCTCATCCCGGAATCTGATGTACACAATGGTATGCAAACTCTTTCCTTCTCTCTGAAGCAAACAATGAAATAGGAAAACACACTGCCATTTTCTGACTGACCTCAATCGCTGAGGGTGGACCCCGCACGCTACATCAGCAGGCTGGCTCCATTACACTGCCCTGCGCTGTGCTCGAGCTACTGAAATATTGATTTTTACAGAGCCGGCGCACACACACTGAAAAATCAATATTCCAGTGCACACAACAGAACAGGCGGCAGAGGGGGGACCAACTCAGAGGCCCAGCAAGCACTGCCGCGGGGCCTTGGCCGAGAAGGGGGTGGGGGTCTGGAAGAGACAATGCCTGGGGAGAGGCCCCTGCAAACCCGGGAATGGTCAGATAAACAAGCAAGTGTGGAGAGGGACGAGAAAGGAGAATGAAAGAAAGATCCTTGAGGATAAAACAGTTGGAAGGAGCAATGATTTATCTTTCCATAGGGGGAAATGGGGAGAAGGAAAGTAAATTAAGAAGAGAGGATGGGAAGAATTTTCCAGGTAAGAATCTTCCCATAAAAATGTATCTTGTGTTTTTCTGTATCACTGGGTCAGACTTAAGATGGAACCATTATAAGGATGATACAGATACTATGTTACCTGAGGGAAAAAATAAGTAGGCCAGTTCTGAGAAATATTTATATTTTTAAAAATGCAGCCCCCTTCTTTTCCCTTGGTGACTACAGGCCGGCATCAGAGAGTCCGATTTGTAACAAGGGCTCTCTACCTTTGCAATGCGGTTACTTTCTTTTCCTTGGGGAGAGGGAAGGAAGGAAGACATCCTGGTCACGTGGCCATTCATCAATTTCCCTTTCTTTCTAGAAAAGCATCTTCTTTGGCGTGCTTGGGGAACCACGTTAAAATCGATTCTTTCTACGTGCCCCATGACCTCTTCTCAGGGAATTCTGAGCGCCCCCGAGTCATACCCCCACCTAGATGCGGGGAGGAGGACGTGTCCTCTGGTCCAGTCTCGGGTGCCCAGTACTCAGCAGACGTCAGGGTGGAGACGAACCGGCCTTTCCGTTAGTCCTTGTAGACGTGTTTAAAAAAAAAAAATTCAGAACTGGCCTTTTTCCTACTTTTAGTTAGCTCTTTGACCTGTTTTTATTTGGGGATGGGTGATGGGCAGTTTATTAAAAGAAACGACTTTTAACCTTAATGAATTCTTGATTTTGCTTTGTCCTAGAAGTCCCTCACCGGGAATCTCGCTATTAGTTCTCAACTCCCTGCCAGGGGAGGAAACTGTCCTCCCGAGGTTTCCATTTCGCACTCTGCCCTTCAGGCAGCGTCGCCGCCTCCCCCTCCCCAGCCGGGAGAGACCAGGCCCCGGCAGGGCTCGGGCCGGATTTGGAGGTGGTGGCTCTGGGAGAAGCCGGCATTCAGGTGCACCCTGCAAAACGCGGGTTCCTTGGGCCCAGCGGGGCTGGCCGGGTACAGCGCCCGGCCCGAGTGTCGCGGGAGGCGGAACAGGCAGCGTGGTAGAGGCGGGTGCGCAGGAGGGCGGGGCGGGACGTCGAGCCAGGTGGCCACCTGGAGCGCCCCGCCCTCCCACCACCGCCCCTGCCTGGGCTGGCCCGCCGCGCCCCCGCCCCGCCCCCGTCCCCGCTCCCGCTCGCCTCCGCCCACCCCGCCCCCCCCCGCCCCCGCCCCCGCCCCCAGCCCCGCACTGCCGCTCTATTTGCATAAGGAGGTGTCTCCCGGGCCCGCCCGGGGCGCACGTGACCCCGGGGGAGGCGGAGGGAACCTGCTGACTTGACACGAGCCTCTGTGCGGCTCCCCTTGGCGCGGAATAGCGAGAGCAGCCGTGACCTCCGACCCCGCCCGCCGGCAGCCAATAAGAGCGCAGGTCGTCTCCAAACCCAAAATTTCCACGTCGGCAAAAGTCAAGATGGAAGGGAGCGGAGCGGAGCGCGAGGGGGGAGCCGGCCCGGGAATGCCTGGCGGCCAGCGCTGGAGGGGCAGGCTGGGGAGCCAGCGGCGGGCGCACGAGGGGCCACCCTTGAAGGCGTCCCGGCCCAGCGCGATCACCGCCTCCGGCCCCAGGAGACTCTGGGCGCCCCGCACTCCGCCAGCCGCCCGTACACCCCGGCCGGGGAGACGCAGCCCACTGCCCCTCCGGCCTTGGCTTTTAGGGGTGGCGGGGGGTGGAACGGTGGTGAGGGGTTAGGGGACGATGGGGAAGGCACTTTCCAGACCTGTTGCACGCGCGCAACAGCTGTTCAGGTGCGGTATGTGGGGGGGAGGGGGTCTGCCAGGGTGGGGAGCACAGTGGTCGCTTCTGCTGCAGAGAAAGGGGGTTGCCGGGCGAGGGAGAAGAGCGGTGTTGGGGACTGTGTGCAAGATTGTGTGCGAACGGGGTCTGCGGGAAGCACTGCCTAATGGAGCGGGGAGAATCCCAAAGAGTGGGTGGATGGAACGGAGGGGATGGGACAGCTTCGACCCGAGTTCCCAGGGCTGGGCGCGGGCGCCTGGAAGACCGGGAATAGAGTGCTGGGAATGGCTGGGGAAGGGGAGTCTCTGGGGAGGCCCTGCAAAGCCGGACTTTCTTGAGCTGTCCCATCTGCGGGGCTTTTCCCGGGCCTGTATTTGCTCCCCTCCGTTTAACTCTTCCACCTCGGAAAATTCGTCCTCGTGCAGCGTCCCCGCCCCCAGCTTTCCAGATGGGAAGGTAAAAAGTTGCCACAAGTTGGGTAGAGTGAGTTAGCTGCTTGCAAAAGTTTAAATAACTACCGAGGAGGTGGGGTTCGGCCACGAATGGGTTCTAATCTGTGGACGGGTAGGAAGGAAGGGGAGAGTGTGCGATTCTTGCAGCCCCTTTGCTGTGACTTTGCGACCAGAATTTGTCGAATCGGGCTGTTAAAACACCATTTCTGTTGGGCATTTGCTCCTGCTGACTGCTGCAGTAACTTTCCATAATTAATGACCCATTCTATTATCGGTCGCATCCTGAGCAAAATTGCTTTTAACGAGTTATTCTTCTTTGTCTTAGCTAGGGGGTGGGGGAGCACACCTGCAGGAAGAAACTTCTGGAGGAAGAGAGCACGTTTGGTCTTTTGAGGCAAAGTTCTGAGACACTCCGACTCTGAGTATGATAGAAGTCAGTGCACTACAGAACTTTGTCTCTAGAGGCTTTGGTCGCCGCTGCCGCGAGGGCTCCAGAGTGGCCCTAGTGGCCACGTCGCTGCGCCTTTCCCTTGGGGGAGGGGCGAGACCACAGGGGGTCCAAGTGCTGCACGAGGAACTTGACCAACTCCTTTGAAGCCGGTGGGTTAAACCCTGTAAGTGGGAATAAAATCCCCCCAAATCTCTTACTTCATCACCCTGGTTGACTCCTGACTGCAGAATTTTTTGGTTTAAAGAAGAAAAAAATAAAGCTTTGGACTTTTCAAGGTTGCTTAACAGGGACTGAAAGAGCGGCCTCACTTACTGAGCCCGGAGAAGAGAGCTGCAGATTTATTAATGGGTGTGTTAGTTTGCAGTGCCTTACAGGAATTTAAACTGTCTATCCTTAAAGAAGGAAATATATTTGTACAAAAGCCACAGATAATGGTCCTTTTACTCAAGTGACCTACTGGATAAACGACAGCCTGCAGAGATTGAGTTTGGAGATCTAGTCTCAATTCTGTTTCTGACTTAGGTCCAGTTCACATTTGTTTTTTAAAGTAAGTTTTATTGATGGAAAGGAGAACTTTTTCCAAGAAAGCATTCTGAAAGATACTGGGGAAGGAGGACGTTTATGCTTTTGGGCTGTGGAGATACTTTAGGTGGAGAGACTGCTCTCTCATCCCTAGTGAAATGGAGGTTTGGATTGGTGAGTTCCTATCAATAGCCTGCTCTGTGTAACTGGCACCAAATTGTTGTCCTGTTCCATGGACATTGCCCTGTTTTGGTTTCATGAGCTTTTGGCCTGGCACAGGACACTTGGTGGTGGGGAAAAAAGGAAATGGTTCATGTGCCCGTGGTGCTGACAGTCAGGTAAGGGAAGGGCCTTCTGATATATTTTAAGAGATTCTTCAGAAGCCTTAGAGTTGCTTGTTTCTGTCTCTGGGAAGCCCTTGATGAAGAAAGCCACCATTTTTTTTTTTTACTTGGGTATATTCCAGTGGTTTATCATCGGGAGAGGGATGATAATGGAGGAAGGCTCAATGAGGGAGAAAGTATTCAGTTGCATGATGTTAGAGCTGAATGGCAGGACCTACTGGTTGCTTTTCACAGGAGTGCTGTGTCTTGATCCTAAGACAGCATGTACAGCATGTATTCTCTTGTGTGTGGCCATTTTCCATTCTCCCACTTTTCCATCAGTGACTGTTTTGCTTTTGTTCCTCAACCCTTCACCCAAAAATGGCTGAATTATCTCTGAGCAGTTAAATAAAATGATCCAAACTCAGGTACATCTTATATTCATTTGAGATGTAAGGTATGCTTACTTGTAAAGAAGATTCTTTTTCCTGGTTCTTATGTCTGTACCTGTCCACAAGATAGTCTGAAAATACTGAATTCTAAGAAAACTTAAACCAACTTTGTAAGAGAGTGGAGGGTAAAGGGTGGAGTGGTTGACTGTGAGAGTAGTCATCCACACAAAGGAATTAGGTCAGGATCTGTCACCTGCAAAGAAGGGTAAGGTTTGGAGTCCCTGACATGATTCAGTGTGGTTTGACTTTTATGCTTATTTGATTTGTGTTTCTCCTGTCTGTGACCACAATTGAGTTAAGGACTAACCAAGCAGGAGGCTGTGGTTTACTCTGGTGCTAAGAATGCCAGGAGTAGGAACTGGGAAAATCAGCAGTCTGGGGGTGCTTACTGTGAACCTAGCATGGTCTCATAGACCTCAGTCATTTAGTAATCAGTGTGTGGTCACCTCCCAAGCATCAGGTGTTAAGAATGCAGCAGTGAACAAAATGGGCCCTGAACCTTACCCTCTTGGGGGTCTTTCTCATGCAAGAGGTAGACAATACAAATATAAAATAATCAGAAGGGCGATAAACATGTCAGGGAAGGAAGAACAGGGAACACTGGGGAGGCCATGGTGTTCTTTCAACCCAAAATCACTGGGCAAAGGAAACCATCACTAGCAACCTACTTTGCCTGGCCCTGGTACTTGTCTTTATTTTAGGTACTTTATGTGAATGAACCAAACATGTGCAACTGAAACTAGTCATGCATTGCTTAATGACAAGGATAGATTCTGAGAAATGTGGTGTTAGGCGATTTCACTGTTTTTGCAAACATCACAGAGTGAGTGTTCCTAAACCTGGATGGTAGAGCCTACTGCACACTTAAGCTGTGTGCCACAGTTTGGTGCTCCTGGGTCACACACCTGTGCAGCATGGTACTGTACTGAGTGCTGTAGGCAACCGTAACACAATGGTAAGGATTTATGTAACCATACAAAAGGTACAGTAAAAATACAATATAAAATATAAAAACTGGTACACCCATATGGGACACCTAGCATGAATGGAGCTTGCAGGACTAGAAGTTGCTCTGGGTAAGTCAGTGAGTGGGTGGTGAGTGAATGTGAAGGCCAAGGACATTAGTGTACAGTAGTATAGGCTTTATAAACTTAGGCTACACTATATTTATTTTAAAAGTCATGCTATGACATGACAGGTATGACATAAGGCGGTAGGAAATCTTCAGTTCCTTTGTCATCTGATGTGACTACTGTTATCTATTTGGTCCACTGTTGACTGAAACATCCTTATGCGGAGCATGACTGTTGACACTGGTAACCTTTAACATTTTAAAGAACATTTTAATTTTTAAAGGCAAGGGTTGGGAAATATGGGGGGTGCCGGAAGGTCTTTGATGGGGGATGCAGAGGAGCTGGGAAGCCATGGTGCTAGGTCACTGATTCCCCACTTTATATAACCTCCCACCACATCTTCCAGCAGTAAAAATCTGGGATTCTATGCAACCTTGCATTTCAAAGAGGGTTTATGCCAAAGAATCCGAGTGCTCTCAAATATTTTTTAAATAGGTGAGAGTGGGGTGCACAACATGTTTTGCTGGGAATCCCACAAGATTGCTATCTAATCTGCAGGTGATACTCAGGCAGCACTTCTTCCTCTAAGCTTCTCTCTTGTTCATTGATTTAAAATTTTCTTATTCATGGGGCAGTATATACAGGGAGATCTCGTGGGACAATCACTACACACATGAGGGCAACCTTTAATATGAAAGCAGTGGACAGGGAAAAAAAAGCAAAAATGCGTTGTTCCCACAGCTATAGGTGATATGTAAGGAATGAACAACCCATGTTGCTTTGGTTGCATTGGAGGAGCCAGCTGGAAGGAGGATGATGTCTCTTCTGCAGACCCCTGGCAATATTAAACATGGGTCTTGCGATTCTGATCTGTGAATTCATTAAGTGGGCACTAGGAGAGCCAGCAGTGTCTCCACACAGCAAAGACACATTCCTGAAATTACCTTTGATTTGCTTCTTAGATATTGCTCTCTCTCTTTGCCAGTTAATGGAAGAAATACAAAAAATAACTAGTTAACTAATACTTAATTTTTGCAAAGCACTGTTGTAACCATTCACATATGTTAATTTATTCTACGAGGTCAGTACTGTTAATATTCCTATCTTACAGATAAGCAAACTGAGGCATAAAGGGATTAACTAACTTGCCCAAGACACACAGCTAGACAGTGGCTGAAGCAAGGTATAGACCCAGGCAGTTAGGATTAATCTGTGATCTTAGCAGCTGTGTTGTACCAGGTGTCATTTAGTTGCCTAATTGGTTATGACATAGTGCAAAGCCTGGGAGTCTAGGTTCAAAGTTAAAAACACTGAACATAATTAGGGCTTAGCTCAATGCAAATCTTCAGTCTGTCTTTAGTATGTGAGATTGGTTTCCACGGCCTAGTGGTAGCACTACTTTGGGGATTATTTTTACTACTTTGAATCTCCTGATCACTTTTGCCACTGGACAGAATTGAATGCTGAGAATTGCAGTTTCTTCAAAAAGTGTCCTAGTTGGTGTACTGCAAGAAAAACAACAGAAGCAGAAAATAAGTTGGATTAATGCATTCTTTCAAGGAATTTCAGTTCCTTACCATGTGTCAGCTCCTGGATGTTCCTTCCCATGTGTCAGCCCCATTTCAGTATGATACACAGTGTGCTGCTAAATCAACCTGGAATATCCAGGAAGGCTTCCCATAGGAGGTGACAGCTGGATATTGAAGGATGAGTAGGAGGAACCTGAATGAAGGGGGGAAAGGGCATTCTGCTTCAAGGGAACAGCAAGTACAGACTCATGGAAATATGCAGCAGTATGATGTGTTTGGCAATTAGCAAGTCTTTATGTGTGACAGGCAGATGAGCAACAGGAAACGAGGTTAGGAGGGTGGCAGGGGTGAACCAAGGAGGGTCTTGTGTGGCACCTGTCAAAATCTGAACACATCCTGAAAGCCATGGGGAGCAACAAAAGCCCTTAAGCAGGAAAATGGCCTGATCAGCTCTGCTTTTATAGAAAATGTGTTCTAGCAGCAGAAGGCAGGGTGAGTGGTTAGGAGACAGACTAGCCAGTTATGAAGCTGTTAGAGTCATACAGAGAAGACATGTTGAGAGCCAGTGGCATGGACAGGAGGGGTATGGGTGGGCTTAGGATGAGAGCAGGAAGACCCACTGACCTGGGGCAACACACAGGAACATTCAGGGCAGTCTGTTCCTGAGGGCCTTTCATACATATTGCTGGTTAGTACTAACCCAGGGAATAAAATTGGCGCTCAGCTGCATTGTGTATGATATTTCGAAACATTAAACTTGCCTGGCTGTAATCCCAAATTAATTCTTGAAGTGTAATATTGGAAACATCTCCTTAACTCTTTATGGCATAGTGAAAATTTCCCCCTCATTCATCAAATCTCAGATGTTAGTCATTGCCAAAGCATGCTCCAGAGGGAAGGGGGCACTGACGACAGTTTGCTGAAAGGAGTATCACACAGGGTGTGGGCAGGGTTGAGAGAAGCCAGCCAGGAAGAGGGAAGTACTCTGGTGCTGGCAGCAGTGGGAAGCTGTGACCACTCCCAGCCATCAAGGGATGACTGGAGAGAACAGCTCCCGGGGGAAGCTGAGGTTGTAGGAGACGGCCGCCTGACAGGAGCTAGGGCATTTGGTGGAGGAAACTAAATGCCATAGCCAACTCACAGCAAGGAGGAACCAAGGGAATGAATACCCTGATATGGTCCAAAGAGGACAGCCTCCAGGGGTTAAGATGGTGGGGTGTGGACATGGAGGGTCAAATGGGGAATTGCTAGGGTAGTTTTTTTTTTTTTTTTTTTTTTTTTTTTGCTCACATGTCACATCTATGAATACACTAAAAGAAAAAACCTATAGGAGAAATAAGTTGGCTGAAGAATTCCTAAAACAATTCCATATTCAGGGCCCTCATGCCTGTATTTTTATTTTTCTGCATAGTGTCCTCTTCTGTGCCATCAGGAACACAAGCCAAGCTGCAGTGTTTCTTAAGAGTGTTCCACTGTTGTCTCTGCATCCAAGCCACTGATACTCTTTCGGCAAAGTTTAGTGCTGGGCCTTTTCCCTCCTGCTTTTAATTGGAGTGAAATATACATATCATATAATTTACTATTTGGGCCACTACGTTCCAGTGGCATTAAGTACATTCACATCATTTGTTGTACAAGCATCATCACCATCCACCTCCAGAACTTCTTCATCATGTCAGACTGAAACTCTGTTCCCATGAAACAATAACTCACCGTGAGGCTGGGGTCTCCTCGGCCTTACCAGAAGGGAGCAATGGAAGATTGTTAGTCTGAATTTGTGCAAAGGTAGAAAATGTCAGTGATATCATGCCTGTCACCTGGCTAAGAGCACTTTTAAGATGTTACTGGTTGTCAGATGCATCCTAATTTCAAAGATGGATGTTAAAATGTGGAAAAAATATGTTGCTTGGAATCAACATATGATGAATCCTTCTAGAGCAGACCTCACCACCAGTGTTCCATGACTGGGTTTCACGTGGACCCCAAATTTGTTCTCTCCTTCAGGAAGGCCAGATAGGGCCTACTAGGGTAGTAGAAATCCTTAGGTGGAAAACTCTTGGCTTTAGGTCACACTATCCATTTACCCCAATGTGCTGTAAAATATTATCCTTTTCTGTGTGTCACATGATATGAAAAAGGCTAGGAAGTACAGCTCTGGGATCTTTATCTTAAGTCTGGCCAGATTCAGATTTCTGGCATATGTGTGTGTGTGTGTGTATATATATGTATGTATATATGTATATGCATATATGTGTGTGTGTGTGTGTGTGTGTGTGTGTGTGTATATATATGGAGAGAGAGAGAGAGAGAGAGACTCTGTCTCTCAGACTGGAGTGCAGTGGCACAATCTCGGCTCACTGCAACCTCTGCCTCCTGGGTTCAAGCAATTCTCTTGTCTCAGCCTCCCAAGTGGCTGGGACTACAGGTACACCATCACACCTGGCTAATTTTTGTATTTTTAGTAGAGACAGGGTTTCACCATGTTGGCCAGGCTGGTCTCGAACTCCTGAACTGAAGTGATTTGTCCACCTAGGCCTCCCAAAGCGCTGGGATTACAGGCGTGAGCCACCGTGCCTGGCTGTGGTTTTATAATTAATTCAGTATCATCTGTGTGCATCTGTAGGCAGGGAATGCTGATGAGAGGGCTGTTTAGATAAGCTTGGACTGATGTAGCAGTAAGGCTGCCATTCTAGAGGATGGTGGATGATCCATGCCATTGAGACCTTTTCTGCATTCATGCTATGAAGAGGTTAAACAGAAGTTATTGTAGGGTACCCATCAGAATAAAATCTGTGCATCCACTTTGAATCACCAATTACATTTGTATTGTTTAGGTAGTTTTGGCTCCAATTAATGTATACCCAAACTCAACTGGCTGAAAGGAGAAATAACTTACTTTACAAGAAGCCCAGAGGTAGGGAGGCTCCAGGTTGGTTAATTCTGCAGCTCAACAGTGCATTAAAAACCTGGCTTCTTCCTGTCTTTTCCCTTGGCTGTGCTTGGCTTCTCTGTCTTATTCTCAGACTAGGTTCTCTTGTGGCAATGTGATGGCTGCAGCCCTCACAGAAGAATGTCCCTGAGCACCTTGTGTTTTCAAGACCTCTAGCCGTTTACTGCTATTTGCCATGGGGTAGAATTGAGTTGGATGCCCAGGCATTAACCAATCACTGCTGATGAAAATGGGATCACTTAAGTGCCCTAGACCAATCAGGACCTAAGTCTGAGTCATGAGGAACTGGGTGGACCCTGAACCACGTCAATTCTGTTAGCAAAGAAGAGGTGGAGGGGTGTCTTTTAGGTAGGCAAACAACAGTGTCCGCTGAGCCACGTGTAGGGAGCAGTCTTACAAAACTGCAACTCCAGTGTGGTTGTACACTCATTGCAGTATTATTTTTAAAGACAAAATTAAGAATTAATTAAGATTTCCATTAATAGAGGACCAATTAAATAAATTGTGATAAAACCATCAACAAAATATATACTAGGAATGAATGAGGTAGATATGTATGCAATCAACTTGGAAGGTGAATGAGATGTAATTTTCCATAAAGAAAATGTAGAACAGTAAGTGGGGTTGGATCCCATTTTTATTCCTCTCTGTGCACTCATGTCCTTATAGACTCAAATAGATACAGAATTTGTGTGTTCTAGTCTGAAGGGGATCAGGACAGGGCGGTGGTGGTGGTGCTGGAGAGAGGAACTTTTGCTTAATAGATTATATACTTTTGATCATTTGACTTTTTAAAAATAATAGATTTTTTTTGAAAAAATAAGTTTGTCATATGGGTAGAAGGTAAATAGGAAATAATATGGCAATATTATTAGCAATGAGATATGATCCTCTCCCACGTTACAGTTGTGTGTATAGAAACATTAGTACCAATTTTATTAGTGTCGTTTTTGAAGTCTCCTGCCTACACTGGGTGTACCCGAGCTTTGGAAGTTAACAGTGAGAACTCTTGAGCTATGATGTCTGATATGGTAGCAGCTAGCCACATGTGGCTTTTAAAATGGAAATTCATTAAATAAAATTCAAGATTTGTTTCCTAGGTTGCACCAGCCACATTAAAGTGTTCAACAGCTGCACGGGGCTAGAGGCTGCTGTGCCAGAAATCACAGATTATAGGACATTTTCCATCATTGCAGAGAGCTCCATTGGACTATCCTGCTCTAAGCCTATGTGCGAGGCCAAGCATAGGCTTAGTCTCTTGGTAGCAAGGCCCTGGGGTTTAGGCAAGATATTTAACCTTTGTTTCTTAGCTTTCTAGTCATTAAAACAAGGATAATGATAGTATGAAGCTCACTGAATTGTTGAACAGATTAAAATTGTTAGTGTCTCATGCATGATAAGTCATCAATAAAGTTGCCTAGTACTATTATGACTGTTATTAGGAACCTTTCCACCAATATTGATTGAGCACTTACTAAATGTTGTGTATTTTCCTTATGCTGCAATTTTACAGATAAAACTGAGGCATGATAAAGGAACTGGAGCTTCCCTGTCACACTACAAGGGGCAGGGTAGAGGGTCAAAGCCAGGTCTGGTTCCAAGGCTTGTGTTCCTTGGTGTTTAATCAGTTAGGAGGGTAGGACTGAGTTACTAACCCTCCCTCTGGCGCCCTTACCCACTCCTGCCCTTCCTCTTCCTTTCTGAACAAGAAGAACTGACTGGTTTAAAAGAACTATAAAATTTCAGACTTCTGATTCATTCTCTCTCTCTCTTTCTCTTTCCCTCTTTCTGTTGGTGGAGAGGCTGGAGATAAAAGGACAATGAAATTTATTAGCAGCCGTGTACCCAGTTTTCTGTGGTGTGTGATTTCTTCCAGTTTCTTCTTGTCGGTTTTTCAAAAGCTGAAATAGTTCTTTTACAAGGAAACCACTCTGTTTGTTTCAGAGCGAATGAAGGAAGGGGCTCTTGCCAGAGGACAGAACAGGAAGAGATTATCTTGAAAAGCTTCTAATCAAAGTTAAAAATCATCATATGTCTCTACTTGAAGTTCAGTTGCACACGCGCCTTGCCTGGAGGTGGGAGGTACATGGATAACTGGAGACATTATTAGGGAGGCTCATGGGAAGGGGATGGAGGTGCTGTTTACACTTACTGCATTTGGGAGGGGATTTGTGTCCTTCAGATACTTCTTGGGCTGGACCTGGGTTCATCTTCACTGGTAGAATTGGCACCCTTAATTAGGGCTGCATTAGAATTGTTTTCCCAACTCTGCTGCATGCTGTCAAAAAGATATGCTCCGTCTCCTCAGTAGTGAGTGAGGCTGACCCCCTTCAGCAGCATAGAGACAGAACTGGTATCTGCCGATGAGGTCTTGCTGTGTGCTTCGTTTCTTAAGCTGCACTTTTAGTTGCCTACTGTTTTCCTATGAGTCAACATTTATATTGAAGTTATTACCATGAGCTGAAGTGCTATAGAAAATACGCCTTCAGGTTTTTCAGTCTTCCTAAGCTGTGACAGAGAGTGTGTGTGCGTTAGGGAAGAGGAAAGCCAACCAATGCAGCTTTCGAAAGGCCATCAGAGAACGGGTTTGTTAGGGTGTTTTGATGTATCTGGGGATTAGACAAAAGGAAGAGGATGGTTAAGTGGTTAAGCAAGACCAGCCTGGGCTGTTAAGTCATCTGATGTGTTAAGTTGATTGATCAGGATTCATCTGTACCCTGTGAAAATAGAAAATTGAATTCAGTTTGTCTTTTTAGCTTTGAAGTAGTGGGTTTGAAATGATTTTAAGCACTTTGTAATGAATTGTGGATCATTTACCTTGGAAAACTGTACTTGACTAGAAAAAACAGGAAAGAACAGGAAACTTTTATTCTCTCATATCTTTTCTTCCTCCCCAAGCTAAATCATGACATTTCTTTTTTTGTTGTTTCTGAAATAGAATTTGTTAAAACTAAATTGTAGTATAATGTCTAGAACATTGGCCACATTAGCTTCAGTTGTAAGCTCCATGAGTGCAGGTCCATTTGTGCATGATTTGTTGGTATAGCCCAACACCCAGCACTGCACATGGCATGTGGTAGCCATTCTGTAGATGCTTGAATGTGTGAATGAATTTGTGGGTTCTAATCTGTGTGTGTATGTGCCTGTGTGTATCTTGACTATGAGAGCTAACATGATTTCAATTTAATTTCACTAATGTTGGCTCCTCTAATGTTTAATGTGAAGTTGAGGTAACTATATCCTTCCATATACCTGCTTTCCAAGTTTTTCTCTTGTGGGATTGAATTAAAGCCTATATTTATCTTCCATCATTTCTTTTTAGGTTGATCCTGGTTTGGGAAGCTTCCAGCTTGGAATGATTACAATAGAAAGAAGCTATTCTTGGGCCAGGCGTGGTGGCTCACACCTGTAATTCCAGCTCTTTGGGAGGCCGAGGTGGGTGGATCACAAGGTCAGGAGTTCAAGACTAGCCTGGTCAATATAGTGAAACCTTGTCTCTACTAAAAATACAAAAATTAGCTGGTCATGGTGGTGCATGCCTGTAGTCCCAGCTTCTCGGAGGCTGAGGCAGGAGAATTGCTTGAACCTGAAGGATGGAGGTTGCAGTGAACTGAGATCACGCCACTGCATTGCAGCCTGGGCGACAGAGCGAGACTCCATCTCAACAACAACAAAAAAGCTGTTCTGATTCTTCCTGATGCTGACACACCTTCTCTTTTTAAAAACAATAGCATTGCACCTTTGACTACTGTTGTAAAGCCCAGAGGTCTTCAGACTGGGGGCATGCCCACCCAGAGAGGCATATAAAGACTTTGGAAGGGGCACTTGGGCATCGAAGTGTTGGATTATATGTCCTCAACTTTCCTATTGTCGAGTTTCTAAAAGAGATTTACATCAGAACCCTCTGGGCTGGGAGTTATTTACCCTCTTCTACCTCTCTTCCTTTCCATCATCCTTCTGCTACTCTACAAAAGGAAGGCACCGCCACCCCCATCCCAAATCTTACTAAAGTACATTGCAATGTACTTTATACCTTTATAAATAAAGTATAGAAACTTTTATGATATCAAAGGGACAATTTCATTTCATAATACATATTTGTTAAATATCTCACATATACCAGGCACAGTTCTAGATGATGAGTTACTGCAGTGATCACAATAGTGAAACATTTCTGTCCTCATGGGGCTTCCATTCTAGCAGGAAGAGATGGGCAGGAAGCAAAAAGATATTATCCATGCTGCTTCCTTCAATTAAGACCCTATAATTTTTCCATTAATCTCATGAAGAAATACATTTCAGAAAAATTTTCCTTCTTATGTTTAGTAATTATCAAAACTTACAAAGTTACATTATTTTGATCAATCATGTACTAGTAATAAGTATAATGAAGACTCAATCTAGCAAAATTAATACTTGGAACATTGTGATAATGGGAAATTAAAACAAATTTAAATCACAATTTGTATCTATTTCATTGCAGAGAAGTATGATAGTAAAAAGGCTTTAAGTGTAAAAAATTACATCATAATACTTCTGTAGGGAAAGTAGAATGCATTGTAGTTTCAAGAAATAAGGAAACATTATCAGTATTCTGATTATTACATAAGAGCTTATTCATATATTTTAAAATGAATAATTGGTGGTATCAAATTGCCATGACATTTAAGCTCCATTGGAGTTATGTAAAAGAATAATATTGCTATTTTATTTTAACATTTCAATTTTTTAAGCTGTTAAGTTCAGGGGTTGCTGTGCAGGTTTGTTATGTAGGTAAAGTCGTGTCATGGGGGTTTGTTATACAGATTATTTCATCACCCAGGTATTGAGCATATTACCCATCAGTTCTTTTTCTTGATCCTCTCCTTCCTCCCACCCTCCACCTCAAGTAGGCCCCAGTGTCAGTGTGTGTTTTTCCCCTCTATGTGTTCATGTGTTCTCATTATTTAGCTCCCACTTATAAGTGAGAACATGCAGTATTTGGTTTTCTGTTCCTATGTTAGTCTGCTAAGGATGATGCCTCCAGCTCCAACCATGTTTCTGCAAAGGATGTTATCTAGTTCTTTTTTATGGTTGTATATAGACCACATTTTGTTTATTCAGTTTACCATTGATGGGCATGTAGGTCAAGTCCATGTCTTTGCTATTGTGACTAACACTTCAGTGGACATATGTGTGCATGTGTCTTTGTGATAGAACAATTTATATTCCTTTGGGTATATACCCAGTAATAGCATTGCTGGTCAAATGGCAGTTCTGTTTTTAGGTCTTTGAGAAATGACCACACTCTTTTCCACAATGGTTGAATTAATTTGTACTCCTTCCAATAAGCACTCCTTTTTCTCTGCAACTTTGCCAGGACCTGTTGTTTTTTCACTTTTTTTTTTTTTTTTGAGATGGAGTTTTGCTCTTGTTGC